>QNGE01001176.1:0-186265 GCA_008508345.1 Paragonimus westermani
CGAAAACTCGCACCTCCGACCTGACAATCCACCACAGTATGGGATCCACTCCACTTAACAACTGATAAAGCTGGCTAGGTAATCAGTGGGACATAGGTGCTTAGCTAGCCCAAGCGGTATAGATGGATATTTGTCGGAAGCAATCGGTGAGTGATAGCTTGAAGAATTAGGAACATATTACCTGAATGGACCGAAATGGTTTCTTTATAGAAGAATATGCAGGCACTCAGAGTTTGCCCAGAGGCTACCGCAGACGGCAATACAGTCGATCAGCCCTAAGCAATCAAAAACGGTGATCAGCCGCTCTACCCAATTTCTTTGTAGGAAACTGTGGTTCAAACAATTTGTTTGAGTAGGTGTCAGATTTAAACAACTGAGTTGTATGATGCAAGGTGGTGGAACGTAGCAACCACCGCACCTATAAGAACGCATGAATGCTCGTTGCTCAATAACAAACGTTAAAGGAGTTGTGCTTTTCCCTTGAAACTGAGGGTGCCTAGTGCCTCTCAGACTACTGCTGTTTTGATATTCTCGTTTAAGTAACCTAACGTGCGACGGTCTTCGATCCACAAACTGATTGTAAGTGACTTTAATTCGCATCCTGGTGCCCGATAATAAATGTCTTTCAATAACAAGGTATTTCAGAACTGTGATTTAAAGAATGACATGAGGATAGACCATCAGCTTCCAGGACACAACCGTGGTTTGGTACCGGTATGAAAGTTTGGCAGCTGCAACTTGCGAATATCGACAACCCACAACTCAATTCTAAAATTTGTTCAGACACTTAGGGTTATCGTTGTAAAATTTAAGACTCATTGAAGTACACTTCATATCTGTCGTATGGTAAAATCTATTGTACTCACAAACGCAGGTGTTCACTAGTGATGTGGTAGTTTGTAAAATAAATTTAAGATAGGTGAATACCATTGTTTGGGTGAATTTTCCATCGGTCAAATGCAAAATATATGTATCATACATCAGAATACATCAAACCTCTCTAGAAAATCTGCTGGTATTTGTTTGGTTTATACTCGTGAAAAAAATAGACGTGCATATATAAAAACTGAAGTTGTGAGAATCCAATCCCAGAAACAACTTAGGCCGTAATCTGTAACCAGGAAACAATTATCAAACGCGTTACAGATATACCATATACGGCTTTCCGTTGGTGTGTATGGAAAGGTTTTGCGTGAGTTGCCTTCACCGTTTCAAACCGGTCAAACAGAAAACACAAATTCGTGAATAAAACATTTGATCACCTGATCGCAGAAAACAGTTTCTACCTCAAGGTGAAAATACTTTTTCTCTGCGTAATTTTGGTTTACTTCGTACAAGACGGTTGCCAATGCGAACTACGACTACCGTTTGGTCCGACTGTGTTTCGCCCTTCTGTTTACTTTACCCACTGGGAATGACGGAAATTTCCATACTACGCGCGCGCACACACACCCACACAATGATCAATTGAGTGGTTGCGTGTTTTAATAATTAATGAAGTGCAACAAGTTCTACACCTGATTAGTTTTTAATGATACAAGTGTTTTCTGTTTTACCCGATGTGGTTTGTTCACCACCAGTATGACTTTCTATTCGGTCAAGGCTACCCGTGGTTAGTGGGAATATGGTCACTTTCTGTGACAAAGCTAGATGGATGACAGTTGAAAGTTTTTCTGACCATTTCTTACCAGACTTTCAGAAACCAAACTTGAACAGACATCAGAGAAATTTAGAATTTAACAATGATTTGTTTAGGTTGATTCCAAACCGGGAAAACGAAATCCATTGCTAGATTAGTCCATTCAAGATGTACGGAACCATACACGTCTTATGCTGTTGGGTTATTGAACTCGAAAAGCTTTATGTTAAATGATGAACTGATTGTACACCTAAATCAACAGCACCTTTTCGACTGCTAATTTGAGGATGTATTCATGATAGGAATAACTGGAACAGGTACATTCCGAATAATGAAACCTACATTAAAGGTTTGCGAACAGTGAAAAACAAACTTTGACATGTTGCATAAAATGCTACGTTAATCGACTACAATGTGAAATGAATAAACTTTTCTGGTCTATAACAATTCTTCTCCACACTTCGTTCCCCCTCTGAAAACAGCGGTTTAGATAGCGCGTCATGTTTTCATTGTATTTCCCTGCTTCAAACATTGGCTCGTGGAGGTCGCACCATAATTTGCACTATCCATCAACCGAGTGCAAAAGTCTTCGAAATGTTCGATTATGTAAGTTGAAGTTGTACGTATACTAATTACGCTCTCATGGAGTGTACTTATGTGATGTACGACTTTCATACAATTTTGTTAACTGGCTGTTTCTTAAATGAAGCTACATCAAACCACTTTCAATAACTTTACACATCTGAGTTGATGCTGTAAATTTTAAAACACTTCAGTCTAAAATATAACACTGTACTTATGACACTCCATTAGCCTGTCACAGTGACCGAAGCCAAAGGACGCCTGCGCTTATATATCACTGCAACTGGCTTGCGCTGCATCAATTGCAGTTCTACCAACACACCACATATCCAGTGTAAACCCGAAGGAATAAGACGGGAAGATGAGCCAGTGGGGCCTTTCTGTCCAGCCGGCCAATGCTGGTTAGCCATTTGATTGCCTAATGAGGAAAGGAAACCCTTATCTGTCGGAAACTAAACAGAGAGAGACTGAAATGACGAGATCTACACTAAGAAGAAAGCTTCGTGAGGTGTAATACAAGAAGCATTGCAGTAAAGGAGTGCAGGTTATTGCATCCCAGAGGAGATGAGGATGAAAAGTAAAATTCTCATTAAACTACGCGCACACACACATGTTTGCACACACGTACCCAAACTGTCATTGCGAATAGAGAGACGACCAGACAGCAGTTGATAGTGGTTTAGAAACCGTCCAGTGAGGAAAGAATTTCAAACAAACTTATGTTGAACAGTTGTGTAAAACTTGTGGGACACTTGAATTACTACTATGGTTTATGTAGTCATTTAGGCATCTTATACAGGGCTGCTTGTAAGCCCTCAGAGCAAATTGCTAATTGATTTCAATACGTCTAGTTGCTTTTCTAGCGAATTTTGTTAAGAGTATTGACGCTAATAATGTTGTAGCTCTTATTCGACTTCCAGTATGAGCTTTAGAATTATTATTTGTTATTACAGAGTATCTCATGGTCACGGAAAATCAACCCTGACGTTAAGTTGTGTTTATAGTTGATGGGTTGAAGAAGGCCAATTGTTAACTCATCGTTAGCGGACCTGCTGTTCACAGAGTGATGGGAACTCAAAAATCAGCACAATATGTCGCTTTGGTTTGGTGAATTAAAAGAGAATCAGCAAACCGGAGCAACATCCCGTAATATGGATGTTGAATGAAAGTCCGGTGAAACATGTGCATACAGAGTTGGGACTCGTTAAGCCTCTTCAGATATAAATACTTCCGACGATAAAATTTAAGGGATGTGAAATTTCAGCCAGTTAGTATGGTTCGAAGAGAAAATGTTGCAAGACAGTCTTGAAGCCATCGACATACACATCACTTGGAAAAGATCATTTAAGGCTTTCTATTCCATAAATCGGGAAAGAACTCTAAGGGTGTACAAATTTCCGATTTATAAACTACAATTAATTCAGTGGATTGTAGGAGTAACCGGTTCTACACACAATATCTATCTTTGAGAAAAAGATAATAGTCAAAACCGAGATCTAACCGAATCAAATCCATGAGATAAGAAAACGTTAAGCTACGAAACACGGAACCAGGATTTGGAGGCATACGGAATATACAGTTCGAGTGAAACAAGTGAACACATTCAAATTTTGACAGGTATAGACTAGGTTCCAGTGCAGGATCACTAACAGAGTTGTTCTAAGCGCAGGTAAATAAGAAGTATGAGGGCACAGCATGCTACTTTGTACACACGAAGGTTTGCATAATTAACAAAGGTTTATAAGGTAAGTTTGAAACAAATGCCTGCCTTCTAAAAACAGAGGGAACAGGACGCATGAAAAGAGGAAACCAGTAGCTGGTGTATAATTTGCCAGTCACAATACCATGATTTCCGTATCAAACGTTTTGAGCGCACGCTCATCAAAATTGGGAAATGGCTGATATATTGGAGAATTATAAAGACGCTGTTAAATTAATTTCAGTTATGAACAATTTTTAGGCAAGCGGTTGAACACAGAACAAGAAAAATTCCTTTAAACTCAGGCAGATTTGAATATAATTATCATTCCATGTCTGATATAAGGCGGCTTTCATATGGGATTAGGTTGAAGGCAGTACTATATGTTTTCACAAATATAGGGAAGGGAATGAATAGGTCTGTTTGTTTATAACCCAGTAACATCAGTACCAGCTGCAGTGCGTAGCGTTATAGAATGTTCATATATGTGTGCAACATATTCTTACATTTAAATAGAACATCCAATTGTTTGTCAACAATTTATACTTCGAAGCGAAACACCATATATTGAATCAAACCAGACGTTTAAATACGTCAACAAAATGTTCTCAGTTACTTGGTTAAGTTTGTGTATGTTTGAAAACTATAATTTCGCAATGACGGGTAGAATCTCGTGGAAGGAAAATTTTTCAGGAAAACTCACTCTAATTTCTGGAGGCTTAATTCTATCGATGACTGGGTGATACATCACCAGTTTGTGAGAGGACGCAACAAAAATGTGCCTACTATGTTAACACGTCTAACCAGGGCGCTTTGAACAAAACTGAATTAACCGGATGCTGATTACCTGCATGCAGGATGAAGTTAGGGGGAATAGACGACGCTATTCGGAATACTCTCTGACGGTCGACCATATTGAATTAGATGGAAATTCATAAAACTTATGTTGTAGCTTTTTTGTATTGTCAGTGCTGAATCGCGTTGAGATAAATGGGGAAAATTATCATACTTGCTGGTAACCCGGGTTCATATTATTCGCAATAACCAAGCGCTGACGAACAAGTGTATCGCGTGTCTCGTTTGGGTTCTCCAGTAAATTAGTCCACAAAATTTGGGTTTTGCTAGAGGGGTTGTTTGTAAATGTAGTACACTCATATATGTGCTTGAATTTCTGTCAAACAAAACCTTACCAGAAATTAGATTAGCACACCTTGTTTCTGCATGGGATTTATTTTGATAAATGAAGGTTCGGAGGTGTACCAAGATTGTCAGGATTAAACTGTTATACTATTCAGTTGGGATGGACATGGCCAGCCATTTTATATCGTACTGTTACCTCACGTGCTCCATTACGCATTAAATTATAGCTGTTTGCAAACATTCAAAACCTACATAGCTGACAAAATATTCCAACATTTCTGGAAATCAGAGTATCTGAACACAATTCTTCCGGCATTATCGCACAAACTTAAACTTCTGTTTAAGCCGTCATTGTTTTTTGAGTTCTTCTTGTTGCGCAATCAAAATTGTTGCCTTCGTTGCTGCCGTGAACGGTTACTCTGAGTTGAGAAAGTGGGCTAACCGTGTTGATCGTTAGAGCATTTGGACGATTTCTACTTAAAACAAACCGCGCTTTTCAATCACTTGAGGAGTGAGCTCTGCGAATCACCAGATTTGGCAAAAACATTTCTACTGAAAAACATCCATTCAGTATAAAAATTGAGACACCAAGTAGTATACATCAGACGGTGGAGAATCTCCCGTTTGAGCATACCTTGTTACATTTCATTATAAAACTTTGTGTGACATATTTTTTCTGTTTCTCAGATACAGTTTATTTGTCTAATCCTAATATGAAAAGCCTCTAATTTCGAGTGATTTCATTTGCCTGACAATTGGTCGATAGATTTTCAAGCATTGTGCATTTATACAAAAGGTTTGGCTTATGCAGAAAACCGCATACCTGTTCCCGTTTGTTTATGGGTAGTTGTCAATGTGTTCTGTCACTGACGAACATCCGATTAACAAACCAGAACGTTGAGTGAGTAGAACCCAGGTGGAGTGGTAGAGATGGCGATATGTGAGAAGAGACAGAAGAGAACATAAATAACTTTTGATGACTGAGACGGAAAAGAGGAATACTTAACGTGTAATCGGTGAAATGTGAGATGGATTGTGCACACGAATGTTAACGATCTAATGGCGGGCGGAAAATCCACAGCAATAAGTAGGTTAGTTCCAACTGTCGGCAATGTAACGGTCACGTTAGAATATGAACAAATGTTACCCTCCAACATCAGCGGCCTCAAAGAAAAATTTAACACGACATTAAAATGCGTCAGTGTCTCTCATATCAGTCAAATGACCAAAAGCAGGTGTTACGAACAGTTGGTGTGCTATTCAGAAAAACCGATTGTGTGTATTTTTTAAATTTACGCTGACGGTCATTCATACCGATTTTTATCAAATGTGGAGCTTTGGTGCTACGCGTTCCCCTCACTACCATTAATAAGAACAATGGGACTGACACGGATTTCAAGCCGTTACACAGCCTGAAGAGCACACTAACGTTTATGCATAAACAAAACCAATAATGTGACTTTTCATACAAAGATGCTGGAAATTCCATGGCGAGGTGCAAACGAAAACCTTGGTTGCCAGTGAAATTGGTGCGGCTGCTGCAGGATAACCCCCTTTTTGCGTCACTAACCATCGCACTACAGTTATAATAGTAGCTTCACAGAAACTCTGTCAAACCAAAGGAACATTCTACCACGGTCAGATGCCACATTCTACAATATCTGCGGTCTGCGAAATTTTGGGTCAAGACGGCCCAAGTTGGGAGATGAATTTGACCTAGAGTGGCTAATGCACTGACTGGTTTAATTGGTGGTTTATAGCTAAGCTATTCGATCACCTCAAACACTACACATGGTCAATATGGGTTTAATGAGAGAGAAACCTGTAAACCTTAGTTTTGCTTATCAATCCAGTAGGTATTATGTTGGAATGCAAAAAAGAATAACATCTTCATGAAACTCAGTGCAATGTATAACCACGTTCCTCGGGTCTCTGTGAAGCCCTTTCCCTATAAAATGGCAGATAGACTGACGTGGTGGATTTTCTGCCGTCTCATTTCAACACAAATGTGATTAACTTCCATGGTGAAACGAGTTGATCAACTAACTTAATAACTTTTCTTCTAAGTGAGAACCGAACAATATGTGGACTGTCAATAATATAAATCCGTCATATCCACAAACTCATGACAGTCCCAGACACGATTCAGCCCATGTTCTATCCTCGTAATAATGTCTTTTTATGCTCGAATGAATTTGTCTAGTTGTATAACCTAGAAAATTTGAGAAGGTGATACATACAAATTTTAATTGATTTGGTACTATTGATAACTTTCGATATAAAGTGGCTTTTCTCTCTTTAGTGTATGGATGAGTCATATGCCCAAATTATTCAGCAGAAAAAAACAATCACGTTTGGCTAACCGGAATCGATCCGAACCTGAGCGTCAGTCGACGAGAAGCTAGGTTGTTAGGCTAAAAGAAATTCGAACGAAACATTAAGCGTTAGGTGAACAGAAAGTCGCTGGCCACTCATTACCATGTAAGATTGGATGAAACTTGAGAGTTGATTACTTTGCAGGCAGAATCCACGTAGAAATTTCACTGTATCGATAAGCATAGTACAACAAATGAGAACTGAAAGAAGCATTGAGGACGGACTAACCACAAACACTACCAGCACATTTAACATAATCGACATTCGACCTCACATCAATCATAGAACGCTAAACACATCAGATGGTTTTCGACACATCCAACACCATACCTGCTTGTTTGTGTTTGTACCCGCGTGACTTCGTTCTCCTATTTCCAGGATACTCTCAGTACACAAAAACGTGCACAATTTTCTCACGCATTGTCAGAACAACCTGCAATTCGTGTAATCCATGCGATTTAATGTAGAAGATACTCATATATACGACAGCTTCTCGTCAGGTTTTACAATGGTTCTTACAATGCACAAACAGGAGAGAAAAATACTAGCCGGAAACTTGTCTGATACGGCTCACTAGTGTGAGAAATTGGATGGTAAACGTCGCGCAATGAGGATAATCAGGTGTGTAAGCCGGTGACACACTAAACCGACTCACATTGCAAATGGACTAGCCACTAGTTCTACGCCCACTTATGACAGACCAGCCAGATTGATAGAAAAGAATTTGTTAAAGTCCACTCACTGTTGCAAAGTTCACTTGAAAATCAGCCGAAAATGTTGCAGAGCAGGATGCGCTCAACGAAACTCTGTTGCATATTTTCTCGGTAAATTTGCAACGATAATACATTTTAAATGCAATATTTGAACAATTAGTGACTTCCGCCATTTTCATTCAGGCTTTTTCAGATAGAAGTATGTTAAGTCACAATGAATAATATACGTGGGCTTACTCAACAGACTGAAGATAAACTTTCTTCAACAATTTACTGTGAATATTACACTCATCGTTATGTACAGACTTGCGTCTGTGTCTCTCAGTCTGACAAGAGTAGTGTGTTCAGTGAACTAAATTAAAATCACGCGATCAAACCATCGTTTTTCGTAGACAGAATGAAAGAACAGCTACCGAGGTGTCAGCTGGCTGGTGTATTATCAGGCCCGATTGTAGAAAATTCATAGGATAAACGCCAATGGGTTGCGAACACGCCAGACGGTATGACGAAATTCCAACAACTCGGAATCATCGAGTTGGTTCACATATTATCCGGCCACTTTCATCATAGTGGTATCAAGCCTTCTTGGCCCTAAGTTGAGGGACGCGTTAATTTTGCTTTAATCAAATCAAATACCCAAAGTAGTCATAGTTCTTTAACCGGAAGTGGTCAAAATTTCATCAATGTTATAAGATCGTTGATTACACTCAATGTCCAATGAACAAAGAAGTAACTGTTGTTTATTTGATCAACTACGGATTGACCTGACATGAACATCCGTCCACACTGCACACTTCAGCATTACAACCAACCAGCGAACGCAGTGGTAAGTGAATTGTGGGCTGTGCACGGCAGATTATTTAAGTGAAATGTGCCTGTTGAATATTGTGTAAAGTGTCTGTGCAATATGCGTGTATTCTGAGGGGCGTCTGAAGTCACAGTGTTTAATTTGGGTACAACTTGATGATATACTATCTCGCGCACATTCATTATCTTCTTCTCGTTCAATAGTAACCTGAGAAGAAACGAAGTTTCTTTCTTTCTAATCGGTCGCATTCCGTGTGGTAAGATCCACTGAGAGTTCGGCACATAATTTTAACATGACGCAAAATCGATTATATCAAGTTTTCATGATTTCTTGACTAGCATTTTCAAATACACTTTTTTAGGTTCAGGCATGTATATTTTAGTCAAATGACAGAGCTCCAGCGTGTATCCTTTAAGTTACTTGGCTTCACCGTTTCCTTCTTACGTCGAGACAAATAAGATTGACGTTCATTTGCTAGTCGGTTGCTTGTCAGTACAAGTTGCAGGTTGCTTCATTTACAAGACTTGTAACGGCTGGTTTCTCCTTGCTCCGTTACTTCAACATCTCACCAGTGCGTAGCGAATGATCCCGGTGTTTATTTCAATGGAAGCTGCCGTGTTCATCTGTTTCACTAAGTCCGAGATACTAGACATTTTTATCTTACAAAATGCCCCACGAAAGTCTGGGTGTGCATAGGTTATATGGGTTTTTTACAGTCCATAAACAGTTCTTATAATTAACCTGTTCAAAACAGCCTAACAGTTGTTTTGCTCAATCAATTTTGCTTAGGAACTAAAAAAAATGAGTGGCATCCAACACACGTTCCGGTTTTGTGCTTCATTAGTTTATGGGTAGATTCATTCAACCATGAAAGGCCGAGTGATATATTAGTCTAAACAAAATATGTTACGGAAAACTAACTATGGTTGATCGATTCGAGTCACCTGAAACACTCAGAAGACTTAGTCCACTCTGAGTATTTAGTCAAAACACAGACTAGTATGCGTTCCGTTAACGAATGATAAGAATAAACTGAAATGGCAGCATCTCACGATATACGTTTCCTCATTGTTTTCACTAAGTTGAGGCGACAAATGAACATCCAGCCATTATGATAACTGTGGACAATAACATTGATGCTTATAATTTTTTCTGTTCTCTATCAAGTTCGGATAGGAAATCAATTATGACTGCTGTCACTCAAGAGGTCACCAACAAACTGCCAGAAAAAATCCTAGCACACATTTCAATAATAACATAACCGATGTCTCGGATGTCCTAATCGCAGAATTATCGATTGGAGTTAACAGAACAGTTACTGTATCTCCTCTCGAAACGATCGGGCAACCTGATCATTGCTCACAAGCGAGAGTGGTTGAGCGTTCAGATTTGATAATTCGGTCGTGCCTAATGTGAGGTCAAATGGCGCAGTGGTTAACACGGTTGCCTCATGATTGAAATGTCCGGTGTTCAAATCCCGGTCGTGGCAAGGATACGCACTACTGACGAGCTCTAATGAGAGCGAAACTCGAGTTTAGTGCTTCTTTTCGAAAGACACCGGCTGGCTGGCAAGTCTATCTGAACGCGAACGCTGCGATCAAATGAGTGATGTTCAACTTGGAAATAAACCAAATCCCCGACTAATCACCAATAATTTCACAATGGCTTTTGACCTTTAACTCTCGCGTGCATTGCAAATTTCTCAATTAGTACTGACGGAATGTTCACAGATATTCTCAATTGTGATTTTTCAAAGGTTTTTGTCAACTCAGTTACCACGAAGTTAACGGTTACCCTGCAGTATTCACTGGAATATACTAACTTCAACACAACCATTTTAACCACATTTCTAAACTGAAAGGACGCAATATTGACACTAGTAAACATGCAACCTTTTGGCTTGGAAGAAACTAAACGTGATCACGGGAGCAACTTCGATGTGAAGAGGCTCGCAGTGCGAATGATTCATCGTACCTACATCATATGACAGTAAAAACACATGGAATCAAATAGTTTGGATAGATAAACACACCGTGTTGAAATCCATCTTCTAGTAAGCGGATTGAATGGCAGATGTGAGTGAGGAATATGTGTAACCGATCATTAGGAAATTCATCAAAGTTCATTCGAACTGCTACGGTAGGTCCATTATACATATGCGAGTGGTCCACGCAAACAACACTATTAGATTGCTTTGAGATTGTATGTGATTTACACTGTTGAAACTTAACTGTAAACTGTGAGCAACAACAAAACGATTTCACTTCTAATCTACTCGTCCTTTTCTGCCTGTAGGCAGTGAACTAGTTCTGCGGGGACGTTTTAAGTTGCGGTGTTGTCCGAAAAGTGTTATCCACAGGCGTGTATTTTTCTCGTCTACAGTCAGTGAGCTACTCATCCAACTAAGTCCAACTTTACACACCGCATATCAACAACCTGCCTACGTTTATGAAGTTTCTTGACCATAGTCGTGAACAAAGCTGAAAGAACACTGAGATCCAGACGGCCACTTGCTACGGCAAATCTCCATTACACACCAATATATGCGCATGTTAGCCGATCCAAGTCTGTCTAACCATACGATGAAGGTCCTATCGATGATTGATCGTTCACAAATTCATCAGTCTTCCTTGATCGGTCTGCAAAATATGGAATAAACTTTGGTTTCATGCGCTATGTCTATATTTGTGTATAGGGTTCCACCCTGGGAATAAACCCTTGAAAAATGCCGTTCAATCCTTCGGAAAACATTTACATGTTATGAGAATGTTCGCTTTAGATAAGCGGTTCGTCAAAACCCCAAACCATGCACACTCACCTAGAAGGTGGCAATATCAGACTCTATTACGCTAGTCTCGAACTGGTTAAACATTAACCAAACGGAAGTTACTGGACTGCTTGGAACGACTCTTGTGCGTGATTCTTTACGTTGTCGGTGTCCTGTACATCTGAGTGGAGTGTTCCTAAATGTACTAACTCAGTTCTGTCCAGACAGAATGCTTTCTGTCATGACAGCAATATGAAGGGACATCAGTGGTGCTAAACAGCGAGCCTAGTAATTATACTGCGCAAACGATTTGTGTTCATGTTTGTTAGGTTTGCTGGAAAATGTAGAAAGAACAAATTTCACACGCATCTCAGTTGAGGATGAACCCCTGATAAATTAGGTTAACTTTCCCCAGTGTATTTGTTTTGGTGGTTCCTATAAAAGTAGGCCGTCTTAATAATTGCGACTTGCTGATATCAGTTAAACCAAAACTGCTTCCCCTTAAAAGCTCACATTTAATGGACGGATTATTTTATACTTCATCAAACCTCTCATTTCTAGGGGACTAAGTGGACTACAACTTTACTGACTTTCACTACAATTCAATTTCTGAACTCACTTTTTGTGGGGTTCTTTACCGTCAACTCTGTGTTTCTGATACCATTTATAAAACAAAGCTGTTTCATCAGGACCTCCACCCTTCCGAACTATGGTGAACACTTATCATTTGACTTTGCTTTCAGTCTGTTTCACTCAGCTGGGGGCTATCAGGATACATAATTTTTTAGGTTGACCGGAAACAGTATTGGCTAATTAATGTTAAGTAATCGGAGTCCTTGCTGCTGAGCTCTCTTAATTTTGTAAATACCTAACACATTTAAGGCAAATTTGAATTTGAACCAGTGACTTCCTCATACATATATATATATATATATGAGGTACGATATCATTATGATGTGGCGTACTTGTTCCAGCTAAATGGGCACACTTCATTATTCGGCCAATACACACTAAACCATCGATTCTGTGTTTTCGTTTTAAGTACGTAAGTGGACAGGGCGAACAACGCTTTACGTAGATTTCCTAACGAAGACGGACTAGATGGCTGGCTACTAGCGAGGGGGACGTGATCAACTAAACCTTCGCCAGTTGTGAATGTAAAAAGAACTTTAAAAGAATTTTGTAAGTATGGAAGAAATGGGGCCATATTTTATGTACTATATACAGTGTTACAACCGACGTGTTATGAATATACACTAGTGATGGTTGACTTTCATCCAACTCAACATAACAACTGGAACTGTCAAAGTACATTGATGGAAGCTTTTCACATTTTGATATTCTTGTGTACATTTATATATATCCCCGCTATCACATAGGGTTATTTCGATCGATGAGCAACACAGGTTTTTTAAAGCATTGTTTTCTATACTTCCGTTACTTGGCAGATAAACGCTTTTAATTCAAGCGACACATTTGGTATTTTATCTCTCATAGCACATTGCTCTATGCTGCTGGGTTGACAGTTCTGGACTTTTGCCACTCATGACAGCTAGTTATAACCACACAAAAGGTCACATTTCAGGCTATTCCCATTGTAACTATTCTTTTTAGGTTAATGCTTAAAACTGAGGTTAATAATCCTCAACTTGATCGGTGCACTTCTTTGACCGCATAG
The DNA here is from genome assembly GCA_008508345.1 of Paragonimus westermani. Taxonomy (NCBI): domain Eukaryota; kingdom Metazoa; phylum Platyhelminthes; class Trematoda; order Plagiorchiida; family Troglotrematidae; genus Paragonimus; species Paragonimus westermani. The sequence goes on from QNGE01001176.1 coordinate 13,403, forward strand.
GACAAAACGATTAGCTGAGTTTTCTCAGAATCTCACAACCTAACTGTCAAAATTTCATCATATTCGCGGATATAGCTTTTGGGTAAAACGAATCCCGATTGTCTCACATTTTCCTGCCTGAACTCTTTCACGTTATCCAAGCTTTTTCCGTTACCTCCATAATGTGTAAATATGGTTATTTGATTGCGCGTTTTTGTTTCATTTTTCTGTGTGAGAGACAAGGAAAATTGCAAATACAAACTCGTCTCTCTATCACTGGGGGTTGTTAATTATCGATCACAATAAGATCGCAATACGAGTTCTGTGTGCGTGTGCACGAACGGCGTCAACAGAATATCGGTAATTTATCTTTGACTTATGGCTTTCTGATCGTTCTAGATTGTGTACACTGGTCACCCTTGAATGATGCATTATCTCTCAGTACAAGCAAAATAGGCATTCCATTATAAGCTGCCCTAATTCGAACAGAGGCATAACCAACGAGAGTCACATCCGCTTGAACTGGTGTGCATTGACTTAACAGGACCAAACACACTAGACAAGCTAGCAGTTGCTTTGAATGAATGGATGAAACTTGTTGAGAAAAGAATACAGAGTCATGATGGTTACTCCAGAACTAACGGAACTGTGTTGGTCGCATTAGGGTACCTTTAAACCTGTCGTTTCCTAACGAAATGTACTACAAACATCTACTCGTTTCTAGAGTTCTTAATTAACAATTCACTTCTACTAATAACATTATACAATCACGTATGAGAGGCTAACTAAACAGCTTCCTCATTAGAGTGTGTTGTCCTCGTGTTTCACTGTACTAGTTAGTGTATTAAGTCGATAGAACTAAGTTGTTCTCATCAAGACGTCAAAATTAGTACGATATCGTTCCATATTTTCTCAACATAGTGTTATCTGTTTGTCACTTTGTCAAGCTATCACGACATCTCCGGAGAAATTAGCAGTGCTCACGTTGTCGTACTGGTAGAATTCTACCTCTGACTAACCCTCGTTGCTGAAATTTTGTATTCATAGGCAACAATCAGAAAGGTGTTCAGGTTTGAGATCACGTTTAATTTGTCCAGTTAGATGTCTGCCAGTTATGTTTTACGGGGTTGGTGGATTGAACAGTACTTGTTTATTTGGAAGTATCTCTTGCTTCAGCGTACAATCCTGCGATAGTAACAATCACAGTTTGTGATAAAAATTAGAGGGACCGTTCAAACGTTGGTATCGTCAATGACTTTCGATTGGTTGCACTTCCTCCCAGTCAAAAATTGGAACTCCGACACCGGTACACGTTGTTGTGTTGGCCCTGTAATGGGCATGAACCGAATAACATCCAATGATTCAACCAGGGTGACACATAATGAAGTATATTATAATGTCAGTTAAGCCGAGGATTTCACGTGCCATTTGGAAGACAAACGTTCATCTGTAGCCCCGCGTAATTAATAGTAGACTGGCGAAAATCCTCCTGTCCGATCAGGACTTCGGCTGAAACCAACCACCTGAAAGTGTTCAAAACGGGGAAACGGCTTACCACGTGAAGGTTACAACCACGCAGAAGACTGAAAATTTTCACACTAAGATTCAGCCACCCACCTTTCTCTTCGCTCCATAATGCAATCCACTATACTCTACCAAATGATCGGCCTACACGACAGGATTTCTCACGCGGTTCAAATTGGAATTCATTCGCGCCATTGTTGAGTGCTGAATCTTTATTACAGATAAGTAGTTTGCACTACTGCTTGCATCATACCTATGTAAATTGTTTCTTCAATTTGTTTCATGATGTCACGCCGAAATATAATTTCCACATATCAGATACACGTCGGTGTGTTGTAAAACAGGTCATTCAGGTCCACCAACAGCAACAAGAGAAGTGAAAAGTGACAAATGTGGGTTCCACCTTGTGAACAACATTGATGTACTTCTGATAGTGTCAACACCACTAAGACTTCCGTTAGTCAGACGATCTTGTTAGTATCCAGTAATCTCGAAAATTGTGAATTAGCATGTTTATTAATACGACCGAAACTGTTTTCAAACTGAAGTGCTTTGTGACACAGTAATCACCGTCGAATTGGCGAAACTGCAGTACAGTTTTGGAGCAATCACACGTCACTTTTTAACACTCGTTAATATCACCGACTAATCGGCACATTTTCTGTTGTGTGCTACTCAACTGACCATCGCTGGTCTATCGCTAAATCCACATGAAACGTTTCGGTAGAAATACACATCACACACTGGCTAAATCAACATTGAACATCGTTTACCTTACCTCTGGGCAATCTTGACTATAAGTCTTGGCCTTCTAATGAGGAAGTAACGTTAGCAGGCCAGCTAGAGTGTCACTTCTGAAGACAATCGAGCAACGTGGGAAGAAAGCGAAGGGTAAGTCGTGATGATCTGTTCACACCTAATAAAAAATCACTGGCACAGTGGTCAGCTGAGTTTACATACGTAAAGGCTATCGAGATTCAAATCCACACGTTGCTAAGGTAAGCATTTGCGATGAGCTGTAATCGGAGAAAGGCTACAATCCCTGTTTTCAGAGTAGGCTGGATAAACGGTAGATGTGCGTACTGGTATTCAGTTTATATGATCCATCTCTTCAATATTCGATCAATAATATCTGAACTGTACCGAACTCAGAAAGTTTTCTATTTGCTGATATTCCCCCGAGAACACTTGAAGGTCAATCTGCATTTGTTACCAATAAAGCTCAGATATTGCTTGGTAAACACAACCCTCAGGCGAGTAAACTGTTCGCGCAATTCTTTCACAACTTATTTGTCTATTTCAAATCACAGTGAATAAACTAATTTTGACCATACAAACCCTCCCCGCACTGTTTTTAAGCTGTACGTTGGTTTCCATTTAGGTCTATTCATTAGAACAAACTAGATTGGCATCCGGAAGTTCAGTGGGAGATATTATTTTCAAGTTGGAGATCACCCACATTTGATCGTAGCCTTTGCATTCAGATAGACTTTCCAGCTAGCCGGTGTCTCCCAAAAAGAAACACTAGACTCTAATTCCGTTCTCATCAGAGCTCGTCAGTTCAACTTGGAAATAAACCAAATCACCGACTACTCATCAGTAATCTGAAATATCACCCGGCAGGTTTAATAAGATCAGTGATCTCCACCTGTCTTGGAAGTCCTAATCGCGGGGTTATCGATTGGAGTTAACAGGACAATTACTGTATCTCCTCTCGAAACGATCGGACAACCTGATCATTGCTCACAAGCGACAGTGGTTGAGCGTTCAGATTTGATAATTCGGTCGTGCCTAATGTGAGGTCAATGGCGCAGTGGTNGATCAAATGTGAGTGATGTTCAACTTGAAAATAAACCAAATCCCCGACTACTAAACAGGAGATATTTTGTTAGTGCACACTAATTACCTGAATAGCATCAAACTGTATTCACGATTCTTGTTATAAAGTTCATCACTTTTTATATATCGATTATGTCAGTCATGTTCCTATAATCTCTAGTTCATCACCGCAAGCAAACTGCATTGTGTTGTTTTGATAAAACCTTCAAACTCCCGATTGATTTTCGTTTATCTTCATGTATTTCGCTGTAAAGCACGTGATGTCTCTATGGTGATGTTGTAACGCAGTCAACCTCCTGTAATTTGTGTGTGAGTAGCCAAGCTACGAATTCAGGCTAAGGTCTATTTTGTTGAGCAAATTTCTTTTCATGTTGTTTCGCCTGTATACACATCTACAAATTTCTTGCATAGCTGGGAACACATAATCTACTCTCTTAATTTTTTGCCACACGCAGGTTGCCTAATTTTGATAATGCATTTGGTACATGTGGTGTTTCATAACAGCAATACAATTCAAGTTGCTGGATATCGGCATTCTCGTTTTCAAAATCTGTTTCGTAGTTTATTTTGCGGATATATGTCATACATACATAAAAGATAAGCTCATCTTGTAGGAGTTCCAACCAACCGGAATATTTCACGTGGTAAAAAGCTTCCGATATGTCATTTGTTCTCGAAACGCCGAAATACGTTGTCTTATCACCTAAATGTTATCACATTATGACAGTTACAAGGCACATAGTAAACAAGTTGGGTTATTCGTTTCCAGTCTGTTGTGCCGACCTCCCTACACCTATTGTAGTTCGTAACTGTTGACAATCGATCGCTTCTCACTTTCTATGCAACCAATGCTCACTCACATTCCCCTACTCTTTGTCTGACTCAACTCTCCTCCAAAAGTTGACCAACCTATTCACTATGACCTGAAACTAATTATCTTTACTTGTTTGAGACTGCCGATAAAGTGGATTCAGATAACCTCGTATTGAATTTTCAATCCTCGTTAACTGTTTTTCCAACTGAGGTCAGTGTGAGTTCACATTGATTGAAAAATTTGGAAAATGTTTCGGATTGGTGAAACACTTTCTTCAATCTTCTTTGAATTCGAATCTCTTCACCACCCGTGAGCAAAATGTAAGTGTAATGTAAGTTAGACCACATTGAAGCGTTCGAGAAGTGCCAATATGTACTACCGAAAATGCTGCAAATTGAACATGCATCAGTTGTTCAACCAGTCAGTCGATAGGTAAGTGAGCAAAGACGCTTGTTCTCAAAATACCTTTTGGATACACTACACACATTTGCCAACTGGGATGCGATCGATTTGTGGATGAACTCAGTATAGACGTGGATCGATAGCCAGGCTAACAGGGAGATAGAATCGATTTAGACTTGTTTAGCCAGTAGCTGCGAATGGAAAAAAATGAGAACATTGTCTACTGATAAAACTTCATCATAGTTTAACCTTTTTTGCGGTTGGAATCAACTATCTGGCTGTCCAACCTGTCTTATGATCCCCATTCAGATATTATAAATTACTTCGAGGAAAGTCCACTGACCGTGACCATATGGAAACCAATCTGTGTGTGATCTCCACCGGGACTTGACAGCTGAATAAGACAGTTTTCTAACTATGACATTTGACCAGCTGACAACACTGCGGCTACAAGAGAGCCAGATTAAATCCCCTGTTGAAACTGTACATTCCACAATGCTCAATAATCAAAGCAGCACTACAGTATGTTGCTGTATTGCGTAGTCTCTCAGCAGCTCATGATTTCACGAATTGTTGTCAGACGTTTTTTCATACTGCCTGCAATGAGAAATATGCGAAACTTGTGTACCTTTAAGCGCTTTTGTAGTGTAAAGAATTTCAGAGTATATAACATTCGTGCAGTCCAGTTCGAAACTGGCCAGTTGGTATCAATTTGTATCAGGCGGTCCACATTCATCCAAAAGTAACACGGTTCAGGAATATAAATTAGGATATGAAATTTTAGGAGTAAAAATATGTGAAATTTTTTGAACGTACAGCATGCATTGAGTGTTGAAGAAGTATTCTACACAATCGGTACAGACACACCATTTTCTAGTTTAAGCGCAGGTCTATGCTCTTACAATTTTAGGAAGCCGTTTATGGAACTAAAATCGAAGCTAAACGAAATATTTATAATGAATCAACATTTGTGATGAGGGTAGGTAATTAGTTTTACTTAGGTGATCAGGATTCTTAACGCCCCTCATTCCTAAAAGCATTTACCATAAAAGTTAGAAGTTAGGGAATCCGTTTAACTCAGACTAACTATAGTTAGTTATTTAAGTGATAATCATTGAGTAAAATGTTTTAAGTCTAAGACGTGTCATTAGTTCTCACGAAAAGTAACTAATGTAACTGAAGTGGTATCAATAGTAACTGTACGGTTCCCGTAATATTGTTGAATGTTTGATGGGCAAGTCTAGGTTACGAGAAGAAGCGCGTAACAAACAAGCTTGTTTTCAGTGCCTCATCAACAGGTTTGTAACGGTTCGCCGGCCGTGGGACTTTGGAAGGGTGATGAATGGTAATCATTAGTGTCAAGTCAGTCATACCGCGGAAGTCTAATTATGTAACACTAATGGATTGAGTTGTGGACCTTTTTAGAAAAACCGGTGCTCCTACCTAACAGATCGATGCGGGTTATTGATTCATGGCCACGGGAGGTTCAATGTTCTGACTAGACGTTTCTGTGAGCATAACGGGGGTGAGGTTAGGCGCATTGCGACGGCTAGTAAACGATCTTTGACCCAATTTGATTGTGCCCCGCAGACTCGACAGATCGGCTTGAACGAATCGGCCGGGTTGATCGGATGGTTTGATTCGATCAAGGGCACAGCGATTGTCGATGGGCATGCCCTTATCGTCTCTCAAACTAGCCATACCAGATGATGCTCCCAGATGCGTTCAGATAATCGTCTTTTTTGGGCGGCCTATGTAGCTTTTCCCACAAGAACGAATGAAAGGGTGAACACAAAGAGAGGCAGTATGTGCAGGCAATATCTTTCTCGGCTGAAGACGCAAAAGTGGTGTGGGATAAATGGAGCACGCAATTGAGCTGTGAAGTAGATTTTGTTGAGTGCCACATTAAGTCTCTTGGCTATATTTTCAGCATAGCAATCGTCTTTGAAAGGCAACACTGTGCGATATATCTACGTCTGTGCTAATTATCATGTGCTCACAAATAAAGTGTTCCGGATAGCCATTTAAAAGGGGAATGTCAAATACAAACTGTTCTTCCTCTTCTTCTACAATGTCATGTGATCATACTATCAAGGGTTCATTCCAGTAAACACCAAACTAAGCTCTTCTTTGGCCTCAAAATTGCAAACCTATTAAAAGTGGTATATGGTCCGGACCAGGTAAACTTTTCGCTGTTCTGCGCCATCCTCACCATGTGACATGAACATACCTAAGAAAGCTATACATACAAATGATTCTGACGTCCGGAATACAATGAATATTTATGTGGACTCAACTGAAGTTCCACTGACGCATTCAGATTCCACTGCCATGCAGACAATATAGCCTACATTGAGTTTATAGACAGCCAATGACTTTATGTCGTTTTTCAATGAATTACTTTCAATTTTCCAAGTATACATTGATATATAAAGCCAGCTTGTTGTTTTCGTCAGATAGATATTTTCCAGTTAGCCTTGATATTAACTCAAACTGCGAATTCACGTTAAACTGAGAAAAGTTTGAAGTATCTTTCGGCTTAGTATGATTTTCAGCGAGATTTCATTAAGGTGCACCCTTCCATTTGGACATAGCTTAACAGAATAATTCTGATGAGTACGGTACCACAGGTTTTTTGAATCATTCTCTTTTCTTTACACCAGACAAGCACGGCGTTCGAATTTTCGTCTTTTTTCACCCACTTTCGAAGCGGTTACTGTCGTAAGTATTGGTGAATTGCACTATGGTATCAGCGTTTTACAAGCAAACTTGCTGCTACTCAACAACCACGATAACATCATTGGCCAAACTGTGAATGATGAAAGCTTTCCGTCTTGATTCATTCGTACAATGTTCGCAACAACCAGTGGTTCTGTAAACCAGAGGGCCACAATTAACCAGCTAGCTGAAAAATGTCAGTACGTTTGGAGAATTCATGTTTTTGGAAATAAATAAAGGTTTGAGTGGGCTAATTGAAAAAGGCTTCTGATGACCGATAAGGAACGTCGATTAGAGGATTTTACTAAAATTTTGGACACACATATTGGAGTGATTATATAATCGGTGGGCAAGACTTGCCTAGACACTTCGGAAAGAGTTTGTTCCAGTGTCACATTGAAATCAGAGTTCCATTGCAGCAAAACCTCCCACCCACAATAATTACCTCAGTAATTACCCATCGGTTCTGCTTACGAACAGTGAGAGTGGTGAAGCTGGCTTTCCATAAAAACATTTTTATTTCCCTAATCAACGCGAAGACGAGATACTCAGCCACAATTAATAACCATCTGATAAAATGCATCAATATGCGTGCTAACCGATACACAATGTCGTACATTTGGATGGCCTATCCGCCAAGGTATTTGGATAACCATTTCAATGTGCTTTCTATTCGGTTCAATCTGCTGTGTAACCGTTATGTATTTAGTACGATGGTGGCAAGGTTTGTTCTTCGACAAAGCTGTCTATTCCGCACTCTTCTAGTGTTCACGTGGACAGCATCACCATCTGTTTACACATTGTTTGTGTAAGCCCAGTGAGGGTAAATGTTGGTCAGGTCACGTGCATTTTCCTGTAAACATTTTTCTTTCGATAATCATCTCCTTAGTGACTTTCACATGGGAACGACGATCAACGCGTAGTCGCAACATTACACACAACCTGTAGTTTAGAATGATGGCCATTTAACCGTTGTACTATTTTAGCCGGTATTTGTACAGAACGACTTTTCATTGCATTTGGACTAAAAAATTTTTCACTTATATCATGTTTAATGTTTTGTATGATCTACCCAGTTAAGATGTACCCTACTGAATGGTCCATGTTCACTTCAAAATGGAAGTGGTTCAGAGTGAGAAATCCACCGTTTCAATGGAAAACAACGTGAATTTTTTTCAAAATATCAATCAAGATGCACAACGCAATTTTTCTCGCTTTATCGAAACTGGCTTTTTCGTAACGGCAACTTTTGGAGTGGGTGTCTGTATGACAACAGAACGTAGTAATTCGTCAACAGTGTCAGTTGTGTACAAAGTTTTCAGCGTAGTCACGACAGAATTAGTGTAGCTTACAAGCTCGTTTCCAGCGGCACCAAACAATCTGAAGTAGTCCATCCGTTAAATTGTTGTTCAATAGGTCAGTTATCACTTCATAACATTGTTCAACAGAGCACATCTGAAATATCATTCTGATGAGCCCAACGTGTTGGACAGTCAATGTTTCAACTTACAACATGATACACTTGGTTCAACCCGAGCACGCTTGTGCTGATTCAACGTCTAGAGTAATTATATTATCAGTATGATATACATAAATGATCTATCTTCACTTATATCCACTTGTGGAAACAGTTACAGATCTCCACGTTTGCCGTTTATACCACAGTAATATTTTCTGCTCTGTATGTTCGTTGCTATCTTTCACAGTCATTCAGCACAAAATGCTTATTCCGTGGTTGTTTTATGGGTAAACTCTGTCTTCTCATTTTAAGTGTGATAGTACGAATTTGCCTGAATTCCGTTTGCAGACTGTTACAAATAAGACAACCGCGTAAAAACGCCAGAGCATTCGAAATTCGAAAAGACTCGACCCTTAATCGAGTTCTCGTCCATGTCGAAAAAGCTGTCTATCTTGCTAATATTTAGTCCCAACTACAATGAGGCGAATTCAATACATAGATCACCATCCCCCATAACTTTCTCAACCAAGTTGTGGTTTGCCATAGTCTCATTGATTAAATTGTTAGCCAAATCTTACCCAGAATTGGTGAACCTTGGAAGATCAAAGATACTCCTTAACTTGTTCATTGAAATAAGCGGTTATATTGGTAACGTAAAAATAATTTCCTCATGATCCCAACTGCTGGCGTCAACTAACGTAAATTCCAACCAGAAACAATTAGAGAAATGCTTCGTCCTTATATGCCAAGATGTCTGACTTTCCTTTCCAGCACAACAGCGAGAACATTGAAAGCTGATGGCGACAAACACGAAAGCTGTTCACAGTAGGCATTCGTTAAAACTATCTTTGTCATAATTTATGTTAAATGACAGTCTGTTAAGGTTTGCTGTAATTCTGAAGACTTTGATCGAACGGGAGCAACATTAGCCAAAGTCAAGTTGTAATTATCAACGAAAACGTATGGTGAAATTTACGTGAACAGCTATTTTTGTCGACCTATTACTTGAAGCCATTGTTTAAAGCGTCCATAAATCGTCTGGATGAAATTGGCTTCTGAGAGCTGACTGTTTTGATTGTATAGCACTTGTCATATTCTTGCATCAACAACCGAGATTATTCACCCTCTTTGTTTTCGACAGGGAACAATATCACCAAATAATCAAGATATTTTCACAACGGCGGACTTTTCTTTTATAGTCATCAAGTTAGGTATATTTCTGCTTTGCGTACCTGCTCAATTTAACTTCGATACTCACAACAAAACGTGTTTTATCGTTCATTGCGAGAATCATAAAAGAGGATAGAGAAGAGTACACTTGCAGTAGATTGATTTCACCTACCTATCGTTCCTGATTGCTTTCAATCTGTTTTCAGTGGATCAAAAAATTTGCTAGTTTCTTTGTTTCCAGTGACTAGAAACATTGGTACTGCTAAAAGATAAGCATCAAGTGTGTTAACATTCAAATGATATGATCTGTTTCAATTGTAATTTATGACACATTCTGTTTCTGTCGTTCAAGCACGTTCATAATGTGTTTCACGTGATTGAGAAAATCAAGCCCAGATAGAGTATTGTTTGAAACGTATTCAACTTTCAACCGAATTAACTATGTGTTAAATCATTCACGAGCAAAATACGATTGTAAGTCCGGCGTGTTGCATGTCGAACAATGAAAGAAAAATGTTTGGGTGTTATAAATCTCCTCACTTTTCGAAAGTTATATTTCTTTTCCCAGCAAGTTCTTGTTCTCATTAGAACCCTTCGAAAATGGACAGCAAGGGCTATTTCAGTGAGTACCAGATAGGGCTAGTCTAATTGTGAATTGGTTAGGATTTCTTAGCGATAACTTCGCAGGTAGACATTAAGTAAACTGCCCCTTGAATAATGTTATTCAATGTAGCCAATATAGGAACCACTGCCTCGGTAGATTTAAACGAAGGAATTGTCTGGTTCGCATGTGGAGTACGTCATGTGATAGTAGTTTTTTGCCAACAAACCAATGAGAAGTTCAAGTATGACGCCAAAAAGCAACGTATAATTTTTACACTAACTTTGACGTTACCGTCGAAATAACGCAGCTGCTTCTGAAATGCATCAGGAACCAACTAACGAGAGAATAATCACGTTCATTGTCTGGTCGTCAGTGTATCTATTACATGTTGCTAATAATATAAACGCCGAAGAATCGACACTTTCTTTCGCAGATAACAGTCGTGGCGCCATCTACATGAAGAATGCGCATTTGTAGGCAATATCTTGTGTGTTCGCCAGTTCTGGGGGCTTTCGACTTAGTGGCCTATTTTCTGCGCTCTTCCCTTATTTCTGATCGATTATATTATAGAAAGAGCTCCTAAGAGTTTCCACCTTCCCACAGTGGAGCTTCTACAGGGTGTAAGCCAGCTGATATCACGTATGCAGACGACACTGCTTTACTCCGACCGTCTTCAAAGATTATGCAAACCATGTTGATTCGCTCAATGTCATGGCTGGCCTGAGTAGTGCGGACTTCACACCCTCAAAGTGTGAAATGTTATGGCAAGGTTGAGTTAACACTGACCGCCTCTTTGTTACTGCTGACAGACCGCCCAGTACCGCTTGGCACTGTACCTGTGTGATTTCACCTCACCAGCTTGTAGTATTGCTGACAAAGTGTTTGTGAGGATGGCGGAAACGTGCAGTGCATTTGTTAATCGTCGTCGCTTATGGCATCAAAAAACTGCCAATTGTCGATCAAACACTAGGTTTGAAATACGTATGCACGCTCACTTTTGATGTGAGGTTCGGAGGCTTGTTAGTTTCATGTATGAGATATGTTTGGACTCACGGTATCCCATTCTTACTGTTTGCGTCAGCCAGTTAGAGTAAGATAGGCCGACAGTTCGTCGGCGCCTATTTGGAAAACTTGAAAATTCATGACTGACAACCCAGTTAATGAAAATGCACGATCATCACTGAATGGGTCCTGTACGTTCCATCTATCGGCCGACTATCTGTCACACGATGCAGTGTTTACCGTGACCTCTGATGGTTGAACACATTTCAAGGGGATCAAACGATGGCGTAGTCATGAACTGTGAAAACTGTTTACCGTTTGTAGATGACGTCACCCGGATTGAAAGGCAAGTAAACATCTGTCACTAAAGATATTTGGAAATGACAGTATACCACAAAGACTGACGAGCACCTATAGCAAGAAGGCTGTCAAGTCTTCCGTTTTCACTCTTTTTTAATCCCCGTCGTTATTGGTTTTTTCTCTGGCCTCTTGTTTTAGTCCTCAACAATTTTCTACTTTACGGATGAGTAGTCGGGGATTTGGTTTATTTTCAAGTTGACCATCACTCACATTCGATCGCAGCCTTCGCATTCAGAAAGACTTTCCAGCCAGCCGGTGTCTTTCGAAAAGAAGCACTAGACTCGAGTTTCATTCTCATTAGAGCTCATCAGTAATGCATATCCTTGCCACGGCCGGGATTTGAACTCCGGACATTCCAATCATGAGGCAACCGTGTTAACCACTGCGCCATTGACCTCACATTAGGCACGACCGAATCATCAAATCTGAACGCTCAACCACTGTCGCTTGTGAGCATTGATCAGGTTGCCCGATCGTCTGAAGATTATAAGGATGGAGTTACGAATACTCATGACGATTGTATTAAGCAGGTTAATTGGCAAATAATTGTATTATACGTATCCTTGGAAAAACCGAAAACTTGGTGATGTATAAGAAAGTGAGAACAAAGAACATTTTAAATGACGTTTATCAAAGTTTCAAACCTCAACTATGCTAGGTTCAACAAAGGTCAGTTCCCTAAACACATGGAATATCATTTCCCTTCACTACGTGCATGTACTTTGATGATTGTTTCGGTGATTTTGTTTTCAGAAGTCTAAATATCCGCCATGTTATCCACTCACTTCGATGATGAGATTCATAAACTCAGGCAAATTCCACATTCAGTCTGCCTCCACTCCACCATAGACATTGGCTACCGGCTTTTTTGCGGTAGAAAAGACAAAAATTATTGTAAATATGTTTGGGGAAATGTTTTGAATTAAAGTGTTTTGCGTGAATAAAAAGGTGTGTATGACATGAAAAACGATGAAATACTCACGAAACGTCCCCCCGTAGAATTATGGGAGTAGGTGTGGGTAACAAACAAACTGAGTTATATTGCTCTCATGTACACGACTGTTTTTAATTTTAGCTGTCAGTATAGGCACGAAAAGAATAAAAGTTTTCTCAATGATGCTCAGGCAGTTTTTGCATAATCGTCCCCGAGAAATCGTAGTTGTGCTGTGGGATCGAAATAAACGCTTGAGTGCACTACGTGTCTGTCTATTATCTCACGGTTGATTGAACTTCAACTGCATGTGTACCATGCACGTGAAACTGATGAAGCGAAAAATGTTTGATATTAAGTTTACACTTTGGACATCCAGAGAATGAGTTGTTGATATGAACACAAAAGAAAATTAACCATTCCTACTTGTCAGTAGAGTGAAATATGTAATTCTGTAGGCTGGTATTAAGGAACTCGAAATACTAATTCATTTTGGAAAATGACTCGTGTGAAAATAATTACGACGTTATCAAACGGCCAATTGTGTCCTTCCTCAATTCTAACACTGTCCGTAAATTTTCGTTTAAAATAGATGAGGAGATTTCGCTTCGTTTAGTCCCACCGCGACAATATGTATTGTTGCATCAAAACTTCGTTTGAAAAATAATAATGAAATACCCAAATTTTTAGGGATTTCTGTATAAACCAAAAGGTACGTATTAGTCACTGATTTAGAACACAACACCTTGTAATTTCTTCTGTGATTTGCAGGGTACTGCAATCTCGGTCACAGACGACCCTTTTGTGGAAAGTAACAATTTTCAAACCATTAAATGACAATTCTTTTTAAGTTTAGACTGTTTGAAAAATCGTTCAACATTATTTCTGTAGATTATGTTGATCCAAAACGTTTTCCCGTTTCTTTCTAGTAAATTTATCCGGAAAATAGTGCAGCTTATTATTGAACCTTTAAACAGAGGCAAAGGAACATCAACAATATTCACAAACAAGATGTCTCCAGGAGTTTTTAAATGCGAATGCCAGCGTCAGTTTGTCATACACAGCATTTACCAAATAGTCTAACTGATATACCTTTAAGTACCAGATGAACCACTTCATCAACTCAAAATGTGGTAAACTGGAGAAGGACACGTGTAGTAAATCTTCATTAGTAGAGGCAACTCGGGACAATAACGTGGTCATCCGGTGCTCTGTGACTTGCCTCATACTAACCATGCACACAGCACTCTGATCAAGAAGTCACTTCTGATTGGGCCAATGTGACAACGACCTACCTAGTGGAATTATAAATGTCTTAGACAGTTCGTTGCTTTCACAATTTTCTCATCAAGCTGACATCTATCGCAAGCTCTGGTAAAACGTTTTGCATGCTGATTGATCTCTTCAATTCAATCACTATTTTAAATGTTTTCTTCCTAAAAGCCAACATTTCTTCTAATTTTCCTCGCCTGATTTCTCACCAGCTGCCCTTGTGAAAAAGACCATAACAAACAAGGCTGCAGAATCTGAAGCTAATTGTTATATATTTATGTTGTCCTGTAAAATCATCAAATTATTTGGGAATGGATGTAAGAGTTGTCTAAACTTTTGTTATTGTGGTTTCGTAACCCATCTGAACTGAAAAGTTTGTAACCTTCTTTGTGTTTTTTTCGTGAGTTAGAAAGTCTCTGTTCTCTTCTGAAAGCTGCTTAAATGATAATTTTTTCACTCTATTATTTCGAAAATCTGCACCTACTAGGTTTGTGCTTCCAGTTGTTTTAATACAATGTGAAACAGACCAAGCAAAACATCATTTAGTTCAGGCAAATCGATTCAATAGGTGGAAAAACTAGGTGATTGTCCTGGTGAGTATGCGCGTGTTGCCGTGTAAGTGGTCGTGCTGTTGTTCACTCTTACGGGACAAATATGACATAAGGTATTCCTCACTCGTTGCCTGCCGATCGAGTATAAAATGACATTAAAGCGACACATACTGTGTTGTCTGGCTCTTGCTAACAAACTGGAATACCAGTTCTGCTGTAGTTTCTGCCTCGTAGAGATTTAACAGGTTATTACACTGTCTATAAAAAAAATCAAGGCTGGCCGTGAGTGTGTGACCAGTTAGAATGTTTGCTCTTCAGAGCGTATGCCAGCGGAACAGTGCATTCCACCCATCTATTAATTATCACTATATGTAGACGCATAAATCAATTTGTTCATTTTTTTGTACCAGTTAAGCCTTGATTCCTGAAAACAGTCACGCACTTCGCCAAACTCTTTGCAGATCATGGTTGTGCAGTATTCCTAACCAGAATGCTTTAAAGGTCAACCGGCGACCAGAAAAGTTACCCACTTGAGCAGGTCCATGAGTATTATTAAATTACCGGTTGATTTGTTGACCACAGTGTTGACATTTCTGTGGACAGTGGACCAGATGATTAACCAACCTTTCTATGGGGGTATAAACGTGATGACCACCCACAAGACGTTTCAACTAGACACAGTTTTCGCTATTGAATTTCGGTCAGAATGACAACAGTTAGTTTATCACTACTCAGAATTTAACATCATTATCCGATACACATTGCTCCAGCTCAAGCTCATTACAACATGTAGTATACTTACAAACGAACGTCAGCCATCTGTACAAAAGTGATGTCTGCATTTGGTTTTTTCTTCCTGTTAAACTGAATACTGATCACCACCTTTCATGATTGTAGTATTGTTGTTCAACCGGCAAACTCGTGAGAATGCCCTGCAAGTATAATAAGCAGCGAATCAAATACTTCAAAACAGCTATGTCTTCTTCACGCAGAGTCTGTATTTTGCTTGAACAGCAATCTTCACCATCGTATTAATTGTAGTTTCAACGGGCAGCACAATACAAATGTTTAACTCAGGACTGTTTAACTTAAACGGTTCCTCTCGCCCACTTATGCACGTATTTTGTTTTTGCTCCAGACGAAAATGGTTTCGAAGTTTGCATTTTCCGGTTTTACCTAGGATTAATTGGCAGTCAAAATTCGTTACCTTGACAACTGTCAGTGCCGACTGTCTTTTTAGAATTTTTTACAATGAGAACGAACGTGCTTTCATGATTTCGACGAGTAATTCGAGATACACCATTTTTTTAATCCACGTTCATTCTGTTTTTCTCTGTGTGTGTTTGTGACGTCATTTCGTACAGCTGTATTTCTTAGCGGAGGGACATTGCATCTATCGTGGGCCGGTGAGCTGTCTTGTTCCATATCTGGCATCACAGGATCTTGTTTGTCCGCCCTATCACAATCCAGCTGACTTTTGTGAGTTTCATATTCATATCACATATGCTTTATTCCGATATGAACAATCAAAATATGTAAACGATTCATTTATTCACACCAAACGATTGAAGACGCATTCAATTATACGTGTTTAGCGTGCAGCGGTGTTACATAAGTACTCAATGGGGTGGCATAACCGGTTTCTTTTCCACGAGAACAATGTTCAGTGATTCAGCAGTCTGTGTCAGAAATAACCGATATGTGACGCTTGGCTAACAGCGTTTCGATGAACGTTAATTGTTCAGTGCTTTCCGGCTGATGTGTTGAACTCATTCTTGCTTAAGTTTTGTGTACTCAACTTACGACAACATTAAACTACATAACTCTATCCCGTAGTGTGTGACTTCTTGTTCTGTTGACAAATTGGACCGAAGAACGTGATGGTTTGAAGTAAGGACAGATTTGGCCGCAAAAGTTTCTTCTTTGGCAACACAGAAACAACACTAGCAAAACAACAACACACCCAAGTATACCGAAGTTTTATTTTCACTATTCAGAAAAACAGCCCATCAGCAAATCTGTAATGTGGAATTTAAAACAATCGGTTCCCTCGAGCAGTTCCTCTCCAAATACACGTTCACAGGCTCCATTCTCCCAATTATCTGGGTGTCACGTTGCTTCCCAACTAGACGTGGTTTCTAGAGATTAAACAATGAAATGATTCAAGTTTTTGTGCCTCGATCAAATTGTTCTTGATGTTACAATCAACGTTTCAAATCCACGAGACAATCGATTAACTAATGTTCTACTCCTCGCTATAGTATCATTAAATCTTCAGTGGTTCAACATTATCAACTGTGTGAGTTACGTGCCCCGGGAACTTCGTCCGATTTCACTCATCCTCAATAATCTAGCTTTCCCACTTGAAATATTCACGTCTTCAACTCGGTAAGACTACAACTTTTTAAAATTTGCCTGCATACAAAACGAATAGAAAACACCTAACGGGTAACCATAAGGCCTGCTTCACAACAGTTCGTCAACCGGTGAAATTTTCCACTCACCAGAGTGTTACTAAGATTACCTGCGTTGCATGACAAGCAGTTCCGTTGTGAGCAGTATGCTGCTCACATGTAGCATATTACCCACAGGCGACATTCAGAACCAAGAAGACAAGCCCCGAATGCAGCGGACAGGAAGAGACTATCGGAATAGTGTAAACGTGCTGTGTGAGAACTTTCACCAAGGCGAATGACAGCGTACTGTCACCCAATGTATGTGATTGCATGTTTGCCGTGCAAATGAGTGCACGCGTTTGTGGTTCAATGTTTGACATGACCTGTACGGTAGTTTGTGCAATAAACGAACTTTCAGGCCAGGCGCCTTTTGCGGACACAACACTTGCATGGTCGGTTCAATAAAAGGTAACGTTGTGTTTGAGGTGCCATGCACCAGTCGATTTGTGACTTGAGTAAGTTACTGCACCGGAATTCGGGATTGTGTGATGCAGCTGGTTGTAATGTTGACACGGGTCATCCAAAATCGCACAGATGACAATAGGAATGAGCTACTTCCAAAGTAGAAGGCTGTTTCTGAGCTGAAATTTTCGGTAATGTCTACGGGCTTCGCCAGCCATAAACTAACAGGGTGTCAATTATTGTTTATTAAAAATTACCACACTCCTGACAGCCCAACACATTGTCACCTACCGTGGATTCAACTTGCATGCGTTTTGTGCAATTGGTTATAAACTGTGTCCTCTAGTTCGTCGTTCCCGGACTAATGACCAAATATGGTCCAGTCCGGTCCATTGTATAGTGTTAAGCAAACAACCATCATGCGAGCTGGACGAAAAAAATGTACACATTAGCATAAATGATGCAGAACACAGAATACTAAACCATCTATAAAAATGTTGGAACTTTATGCGATGATTTACAAGAGATTCTGACTACAACAGATGCATACGTGTGACATATTACAGTGGGCAATCTGTGGATTCAGCATGCGATTACATACCTCGCATTATCCTAAATACGTTGGCGTACGACTGACAAACAAGTGAGTTTAAAACCCTTTACAGCAAGCTGTTGGTAGCTTTTGCAACGTAGGCCAAAAGTGACAATGAAATTACGATGCATGCTCTAACGGTACCCATTGTTTAACAGTTAAATATGGTCCATCCCATATCGGACTGATAATGCACCTGGAATAGACTAATAACCTGGTGACCGATATATGGGGCAAACTGTTATCAAATGATCAATAAACGTTTTCATATTCGCCAACATTGCCAGTGGTCGTGTAAACATACATATAACCATCCTGAACACGTTTGAACCTGTGTATCAAATCATCTGTTTCACAAAACACGTGTAGTCGGTTTGAATTATTTGCATACTGGAACATCCATGAACAAAAACTGTTCCGAATGTTCAGCGAAAATCAATCACAAAAAGTCCGTGGCCCACTGCCATACTTTCTGAAAGAACGTTAATTCATATTTGAAAAATTATGTAAGGTGTGTACAGTAACTTGGATTCTCATCCTTGTAACTGTTGTCGGCAACTTATACCAGGACGGTGCGACGTGAGAATTGACGTATCTGTAATAAAACTCGAGTAATTCAGGCTTAAACAAACTGTGCGATAAGACAATCGGGTTTTCATGGAAAGAAAGTGTTTGGAACAAGGTACAACAATTCTCTTAAAACTACCAAAATACCTGGAACAGCATTAAAATATTACTTGAGCTGTTAACTATGAGTTGTGGATAATACAACGACTAAACACATTGTAACCGATGTATGGCGTCCTTGACTTTTGTGCAAGTATCCTATTATGGCCAATTCCATTATTCATGAAGTAATCCTCTCGTGAAAACTCTGGTCCGTTTCTGGATCCGGACTAGCGGTGGGAATTGTTTGCTCACATGTGACAATGCTTTACCAAACGAAGGCCAGGAATTTTACCGTGGAACTCCACTACCCAACCTGTCTTATGTGGACGCCTGTCAGAGTTAGCGATGGATAAAAACAGTTGCGCCCATGGCAAGGTATAGTTGAGATCCAGCTGAGGCGCAATTCAAAATTCCCATTTATTCTTCAAATCAACCAACTTAACCTCAGCTAAACCACTAGAGTACCTCTACGCAGTTCAGCAACGCTGCCGTGAAACACAATGGGCAATACCAGTATCCTCTGTCGTCCTATAAAGAAACTGCTTAACATAATTAGTTAGGTTCTGGCTTGCTATCTAATCGCATTATTCTTTGTGTGTGCTCAGTTCCTGAATCTGTGGAATTTTTACATTTTCAAAATGGATTCCTTCACCATGTGTATTAGACATGACTTCCGAACTAACACTTCCATAATCTTGTAGTTGGGGTTTGTCTGCTACGACTATCTACACGGAAGTAGGCAACCTGTAAGGAGTTCACGTTCTGATGTGAAGAATCACCAACAAACGCGTTCACTGTGTGCATCCAAATTGATCTTCCCTTGTGAATATTCAGTTGGTTTAGAGCCTCTCTAGGACACCCTTGTTAGTGTACAGGGGATTTCAAGAAGTGTTTGTCTATGGTATGTCTGGCTAACCAACTAGAGTACTGGCATGTCATGTTTGGAAATCTAACTTTTCTTGAATGAATACATTCCGAATTACTACTTCGTAAGAAATTCTGACAATTTTTTTCGGAAATAAAAAAGTTGCTTTTGATCATTGAGTATCCGTTTGAAACGGTTGACTGTAAAGCTCTGAAGTATCTGCAGGCACGTTAGAAAATGAGACAGTGAGTATCAAATTGATGTGAACGATATAAGTTTTTGAACACTTTTATAATACCTTTCTAAACACTGATGATCGTTTAATTTCGTCAAAAGTTACTGTTCGATTGTATTCGGCATTCTGATGGTGTCGTTAATTAGTGAAGACACATTACAATGGAAGAACGTGACCGATAAATTTTATCTAATTCTTGTCTGGATGCGAAGCACATTTAAATGAGTCTGCAAAATTTCATTATCTTCTCAAAAAGTAATGTGAGGTTTATGGGAACACAGCTCACCAGGAACTTTAGATTTGAAAGATAATTGTTTCAGTCTGGCGAGCTTCTTTTTCATCGTGGAAGAAAATGTCGGAGTCACAGACAGATCACATTGGGTGGGGGACTAATTGTGAAATGTTGTGACACTTTCAGAAAGCTAAGGCGGAACATTCGATCGATTTTCAGTTGTGGCTATTTTGAATGCACTGGCCGAGTGTCTATCCACCTCGATCCCCAAACTACGAGCTCACACCGATTAGCTTTAATGTCGTGCAACAACTTACCTTGAGAGATGCCCATATTGTAACATCTGTCACGAATGCGATTACCAGTTGGACGTTAACCTTTCCTGTGTCCTTCCAATTTTCTCCCCAGTTAACATTATTCTACTTGGTTTCCAGCATATTTCACGTAATTTAATAAACCTTGCTATTGGCAGTCATGGAAGTCGCCTGTGGTGCACACGGGGACAATGTTCTCCGCTTGGCCTGCGCCGTCCGTCGTGGAGTTTTGGACGAGGCGATTGCTGCAATTTCGTCCAAAAACAATAACAAGGCACAGGTGGTCGAGACAATCAACGTGGCAAGTCTAACAAGTGGGTGGGGCGAGTACGCGTCTGGTGTAACTCAGGCTGTGGACCTCTGTTTAGGCGACAGACAAGAGCGCGATTCGCTGGCAGCAAATGAGTTGGATGGAGGGACCAACGCAGAATCTCATTCTTTGCTTATCAGGCAGGATTCAGTTCAACCGAAGGTAAATGTAGTTTCACTGTTAACCAGTTCTTTTTTCCCCAGTTGTATGTAGCTTTGCTAAGTAGGATAGAAGTTTGCTTGGAATTCAAGTTCCTGCAATCCCACACTGGTGATGGTTGTTCGGCTGAATGCTGATATATATATATATACACGCTTATGGATGAGTTTGTAAATAACCCACATTATTGTGTTGCTTCCATTTGCTGGCAACTGTGTCGCCTCCAAATACTCCTATTAATTCTGTGCATTGAAGGATGCACCTTGGTCAATACTTTGGAATGAAACCATTACAAGTGGTTTTAAATTTGGCAGAAGGAATTAAATTCTCAAATAGAGCCCATAACAAATTATTTCTATGTTTCTGGCTAATGAGAGAGCTAAAGTTTTGAGTCAATGGAATCTTTTGTCTGAACTTAGAAGCTCAACTAAAGTACTCTTCGCTGTGATTTGTGTTCACAAACATGAATTGGTGTTACCTAGCTTTGAAGTCCGTAAACAATACACAGAGTTTGCAAATAACCTATCATTTTGTGGAAAACTGTCGTCCTTTCAGATGCTTCGTTATGTGTTGGAAGCTTCAGAAAATAGTATGAAAGGAAATGCATACTATTTTTAACAGACCGGACTGAGAAGATAGACGTTAGAACAATGCACATAAGAAAGGCAACGTTAGAACAGAGAGAAAATGTACTTGAATGCGTCTACCCCAAAAAACAACTGTCAGCATGCGACTAACTGAGATCTGTTGAAAGCGTTCAAGGGCTGTCAAATGCATTACTACCTCCTCTGAACGATCATCACAACCTGGCTAGTTGGAGACTCTCCTCATTTTTCTCAGTCACCTGGCAGTTCCATCAAGACTGATCCCGTTACGATCTACCGGAAATCACACCTCTAAATGTCAAGCAGTTTCAACAGGGTATCTTAGTTATGGTAACGTGAACCAGTTACCACGTGAATTTCGCGTCAGGTATAACAGTTGTCTGAGTGTCCTAACACAAGAATTTGATAATCTCTGTAATGATCAGATGTCTACGGTCAATCAACTTTTCCGGATATGGTTGTGAACGGAGTACCATTAACCTGTTCACCACTTTGATGTGCTTTCTCAATGAAGCATGTTGCTATCACGCTATCCGAGTGACCGAGTAGAATGTTTCGCTTTGTGTCATATCCATAACATCAGGGTAGATATTAACAAATATCTCTCAGACGTTATTGCATGTTATTGATTAACAGATTGGTTGGTTCCATTATTGTGATAGTTCTACTGAGCGTTCCAGTTCACGTAGGATACGTACTATCGACGGTTCACAGTTAACAGAGATTGAATATCAAGTAGTTCAATAGTGCAAGTGGGAATTGTGTGGTTTTCTTCCGGTCTGTTCTCCCAATTTTTCCACTGAAGATGTAGTTTTTCAATGTGCATATGAAATAACGTGTTTTAAAACTTTCTCCACCTCTTCAAGTATGAAATTCTGCCACAGTCACTAGCATGTGGTTACACGTAGAACGGAAGAATGCACTGACGCCACAGAAACAGGAACGTTCACACAGCTCACATCCGAAAGTGATACTTAACAAACTAGGATGTTAGAGTTTAACAGCGTCGGTGTTAATTTTGCGGTGAGAATATTCCATGGACAATGTACTCATGTATGTCATCAGATCTCATCGTTTACAGGTTTTCACGGTGACGAATGAACTCAAGAGAACTTTTTGCTCGTTAGAGACTAGGAACCGTATCTGTATGACGGACTTCTGACGGCGATATTAATCAGGGGATGACATTAGACATCAGCTTCAAACTGGAAGAAACTGAAGTTCAGTAATAGGTGACGAACAAAGATCTCCATCAAAGATGAACTAATACACGAGCAAAAGTACCTTCTAGCGTTTATCCCCACAAGGTCTTCTCTGAGTGTGAGAATTATATTTTACCGTAAACTAATTCAGTAGTCCGAACGAATTTAGTTTGACTTACGTCATTGAAATGTATCTAGTGGGAGCTGGTTCGATTGTCTCATCCAAATTTCTAATTATCTTGACATCTATTGTGTTGTTGGTAGTCTGGCTTTCAAGTAAGTACCAGTCCTGTTTCATTAGTTTTTCTTCTCAAGCTAATGTCCGATCACCATTCGTTTGAAAGACCAATTCTTGGTGGCATAAACTACGAAGTGATTCAGCCCTTTCAAGACATTCTAGTAGATCACATAACCTACAACCGAGTGCTATGTGTGAAAGTTTGTGGAAACAAATCCGATCAAAACATCACTGGTCTTTTGCTTAAGTTGTCTCCACTGAACCAACATTCACGTCACTTTCATCGGATTTTGCAAATAACGAATTGGTGGGTAGAACTAGCAATGTTTACCTTAATGACAATGGATAAATTTTGTTTGACTATGCCCTATACTAGTCCGCGATCTTACAGAATCGAAGCGACAGACGCTCGATAACAAGTATCTCACAAACGTCATAAAGATTTGGTGACAGCTTTCAGATTTGAGATATATTCACCCCAGTACCTTTGTAGGTTACGTCCCGCGAAGCCGCAGCCGTTCTCATATAATTCTCTTTCCTCTGAGCTTGTGTTGCCCAGAAGCTTTCCAGGTGAATGTATTGCACTGATGCGACGGTGAACGTCAGGCCCAGACTACCGGCACAACGTTTTCCTAGTATAGAACATTTGGACCCACTAGGTACGCGTAAAACTTAATTTCACATTATGCAAAAAAGATATTTTAAAGAGGCTTAAAATTGGTATTATAACGGAAAAACAAACCAACTTACCATCTGAACACTAACTAACTTGAACACAGTGATTTTGGTACACTTTACTAGTCAAACGAATTTGAGACCGCTGTAATGTCCAAACTTCTGGCCCTAGTGTCCGATTTTCAAATGATCAGCGCGTCAGACGGGACAACGTTACCCCTACTAATGTCGGCTTTCTGACTACGTGAATGATTGTCCAATCGCAATCACAACTGCCCGATCGCGGCAACAGGGGAAAGTTCATCACTACATACACCTTCCATGCGTCATGTGCAAGAAAACTCTGCTGTCATTTTCGATAGTCGTGCGAGTTTGTACACCTCGCGACAATACCTTGAAACTACTGAATAGTGCATAAAAAAATAGGAAGTGAAGACTAGTGGATTGTTAATTACATAGTGAATAACATTACATCTCGTAACATGGAAGCCTTTCTGAAACCAGGTTTTCGTGATGCATCAACAGAAATGGTCACGACAATGAACAGAGCAAAACTGTGAGGTCACTGCTAAACAGAACTTGCCGGCAAAAGTTGGTCGGATCTAGTTCTTCTTTCTACCAGTGTAAACCCAATAAATCCCTTCACATGTTTTTCCTGAGTGGACCAGTTCTGGCTTCGAAGTGTCCTACGGATTATAACTCGTACACACCGGTAAAGCACTTGTGCTCCAGTGATTAGTGGGTTTGATTCAGGCTAACCAATCTGACACACACGTGTGCATGTTGGACAGCCATGTTTTTGATGGGACGTTTTCGTGCTTCGTTTCTGTTTTGTAGAAGCTTATGATCCTTCGATGACTTCCGTCGAAATGAGTTAAATTTCACTCACAATTGATCGCGGTTCTCGCATTTCAATAAAGTTTTCAGTTAGGAAGTTACGGCTGAACGTTTGCCTACAACAAATCATTTTGTGACCAACGGTGCACTGAGGCAAACGGATGGTGAGAAGGAGAATGAAATGCGCATCTACATAACGTTCTCAATTTCTTTGCTAATAAGTCAGGATTAAATGGGTTGAAGTGATGAGTTTTGAACAACAAACTATACTTAAAACAGTTGGGTAGATATGAAAAGTGGTTCAGTCTGTATACTTTGCAGCAGGGACGTACGTTTTAGTCTTACAATTTATTCTCCGGGTGTACATAGCACTTCATCTGTGTACTGTCAGAATAACGTACCGATCAGAATATAGTCCGAATGACAGGGTTGTAAGTATTCCACATTTTCACCCTATGTTACACAAAATACCCTACTTGCAATGGACCTAAAAAATTTCGGGTCTCGGTGATGATTACACTAGGCCGTTTGATGTTTCCAGTCAAGTAGTTTTACTTAAACCACATGCTTTTTACTGGCAGTTACCGGAATTAGTAGTATTGGTTTGATGTACGTTTCACAAAACATATGTAAAAGTTGCCTTCAGGGGTACTTGAAAATGACGACGAATTCTGGTCCATCCATCAGCAATGTGCACATCGTAGTGTCCAGAGTTCAGATGCTCGGAAAAATTGCAATCCTTGTCCCGGGAAATGAAAGAATGAGTTGTTTTAAACAAACCGACAAACTACTCAATACTCTTTGTTCTCGATTTCCGTTTAATCACGTAAGATGCAACCTAAGATCATATGAATGAATACACAGGTGTCAGACCGCTTTGCCTTCTCTGATGCAACACGTCAAATCTTTTTGAAGATTCCCATTCTTCCCAACGATTTCTGCTATGGTTGCTGGGACGTAGAAGTAATTGCAATTTTGACCACTCTTTGGTCAGTTAACAATAGTCTCATTCGAAAAACTTGTGATACAGCTGTACAACAACAGTCTTCATCAGAGAATTCGTTGCAAGTCATTGCAATGATGGCAGGAACGCGAACGTTTGTGACCGTCTAGGTTTTCACCACATAACTTCGTCTATGCTATCAGTGGGTCAGATTGATTGATCACTTCAAACGGATACAGTACAATACCAACCTATTTGTTTTCACAGAGGTCAAAAGGCAACTAGGCACAATCTATTCAGACCGGACGATCATTCGTGCTTTCCGGAAACAACCAGCAACAATGGCAGGACTTGACAAGTAGGTCAAGGATTAAGTGATTAGGTTTCGGACTTTGGTTGGAAGAGTTATTCTGAAAAACTCAGGTTGACAAGGTCAGGCTTATAACCATTTTGTACTGTGTGGCCTACATCTAGTAGAAACACTTGCGCCACAAGGAGTATTTGCTGTGAGTAAATATCGTGTTCGTATTTGTGACCCTCGAAATCACACCAGGGTTACTGGGTTTGTTTTGCCAGGATGACCATACGGGCGCCTATACAGACTCTTCCGATTGGTTTTACTACAGGAAAACGATCGTACGTAATGGATCGATTCCAGCAAATACACATTTTTAAGCCTTGAAATTGGAAACAGAAGCATGACTTGGTGTAGATAATACACAATAGCGAATGTTTCTATGAAAATCTGCGTTGTAGACTTGCAGTTATATTCATACTCATTACAATGCTGAAAGCTAAGCAACAGCTAGCTATGGAGATAGAAAACTTGTCATACTAAAAGCGTTACGTCGATGGCACATTAATTTTCAGTCAATCTAAACAGATGATAGATAACCCGGTACATCTGATTAGTTTTCATCCTAATCTGAAGGTTACTTACGGAATTGAGGTCAACAACTCTCTGCCATTTCTAGTTATCTTCATCAATCATCGAGAAGTTGGTTCTGTTAGAAGAACTGTTTATAAGAAACTCACATAGTCAGGCAAATACCCAAACATCAGCAGTTTCACACCAATCCAATACAAACGAACACTAGCCACCACTGTGTTCGCATGAGCAAGACGAATCTGTACACACGACAACCCTGCGGAAGAACTAGATTTGATCGTTTCTGTCCTACAATCAAATGGTTATCTCCAGACGGTTCATAGATAGGCACAGTAGACACATTGTAGGGGAGAAGAGGGTCTACACAGAGCTACCTTTTGAGGTTGATTACATAGTACATCAAACAACACATTGATTGGAAAATCTATTTAAGCGAACGCTCAATGCAGATGAACCCCAATCAGAGGAGATCGGCCTATCGGCGCCACTTCACAATGTGACTATCAATTTGATGAGTAGTCGGGGATTTGGTTCATTGTCAAGTTGACCATCACTCACACTTGATCGCAGCTTTCACATTCAGATAGACTTTCCAGCCAGCCTCTTTCGGAAAGAAGCACTAGACTCGAGTTTCGCTTTCATTAGAGCTCGTCAGTAGTGCATATCCTTGCCACGGCCGGGATTTGCTCACAAGCGAGAGTGGTTGAGCGTTCAGATTTGATGATTCGGTCGTGCCTAATTTGAGGTCAATGGCGCAGTGGTCAACACGGTTGCCTCATGATTGGAAAGGCCGGAGTTCAAATCCCGGCCGTGGCAAGAATACGCACTACTGACGAGCTCTAATGAGAGCGAAACTCGAGTCTAGTGCTTCTTTTCGAAAGACACCGGCTGGCTGGAAAGTCTATCTGAATGCGGAGGCTGCGATCAAGTGTGAGTGATGGTCAACTTGAAGATTATCAATTTGTATGTAACTGCGGAGAAAATTGCACAGACAGAACCAACGGATGCTTAAGCTCTAGAATGAAGTAACATTTACCGAAATGGGTGCAGAATTCCGTGTCACTGGAGAATGACAGTGTTTCTGAGACGCTTAAACAGACAGTTTCCTCAGTCTCCAGAAACGTCCTGACCACCGGTCGCGCTACTGATCGATCTTTTGCATCCAGAATGCTCTTACGTCATTCCAACCCGATATTCTTACGGTTTGCATTTGCAATCGATCGAATGAAACCAGCTCTCTGTGTTCGGAAGCCATTGTTCGTGAACTTGACGCTTTCATGAACTTAATGACTTATCCTAACTCGCGTATTGACTATCCATCCCTCTGTCTACTGACGGGTCAATACGAAATGTTTGCATCTATCAGTTTTTGGGTTCTAACTGCTTTTCTCAAACTGTTCAAGGAACCAATGGTTTCAAAATTCATTTTAAAGAGTTAACTTTACTTCATCACAAGAACCCGTATCTGGCTGATGAGGCCAGATGCACTTTGGGTTTATGGTGTTTCATCCTCAAAGAATTGATTACTTCACAGACATTTATATTTAGATGAGACCCAACTGTGAAAAGTCAGGGATTCGGCTGGATTCGAACCAGCGACAGACACAGCATGCTTCAACGCGACAAGCGCTCTACCAGCTGAGCTACGAAGCCACACCAGGAGCTCGGAAATTTCGCATTTGGACTCTGTTACCCACCCGTCCCACTGTCTCATATGGAATCCACCAAATGATTCAGGGGATCGACTGCCCCGGCAGGATTTCTCAAACAGTTCACGCTGGAATCCACCAACACTGCTTGTTAGTAAGACATCTATATGGCAAATAACGCATTTTTCCGGATGAGCTAAATTCCGTGATATCAGAGAGCGCACGCGAAGACCGTACATTCAAAGGAATATCATATCGCCGTTGAATTATCTTGATAGTGGCAGAGGCACGACACAAAATTATGTTTCATTACAGGTTTGTTTTAAGTGGTTTAGGGTTAAGTACAAGCGCTTATCTCGCAGAAGTATGCAATGACACTTGTCATTTCACCATTCGTTATCTCAGAACAGTACCATCAACGCATTTCGAATTTGTCACCTGAACTGAATGCACTGAGTTTTTGTTCATTGTGTATGTTGATCAAAGCTACTCAGTGGGTGGTTGATATCCTAAAATCTTGTGAACTTACGGTTCTCCGGCCGGTATAATGTCTGTCTTTTCTACTGGGGAATGATGTCCGTTTTCTTAAAATATGCAGGCCTCAGAACCAATCCCCAGGGTTTTTAGTTTACGTCACAAGCAGCTACCATACGCGTTTTACCTCCTCCCTACTGTCACTCCAAATGACAGTTTCAGAAATCATTCTCTGCAACACCTATTGTTTGCCATGCCAAATATGTTAAAACCCGTGAATGCTGCGCGTCCGACGGAAGTTCCGTTAACCAGGTCAGCGGTCGAGTTCAGGCGCCAGTGTTGTCAGGTTGTGTGCATTTTGTCAAATCTGGCCACATCTGTTATTCATACTTGATTGTGATTCACCTAGTTCAGGCTATTCACCTAAATTTATTTTATGTATAGGTCGACTGTTCATCATGTGGATTATTCCTTGGTAAGATGACTGACAGTTGAAACGATAACACAGCATACCATCCCTAACATTTCATGTACCTTGGAACCGGAATTTCATACCATAATCAATAGTATTTGTGAACAAAGCAACACTCGTAAAGTGGTCCACCACATTTCCAATGACTTTGTTTCGCCTACACCACTCAAATTGGCAGTAAACGTTGTATTGAGAACGCTATGTACCCAAACCGTGCAAGCACCTCCTAACTCAGTAGTCAGTGAACATTTATGCACGTGTGAAAAGGAAGTGATCTCTTTCACTTACTGTAATTGTGCACATGCCAGTGTCATTATGACATCATTTAAATGTCTCTGTTTGTCGACTTTCTTACCGGATGTCTTCAGTTAATTTGAAGTTAACCATTTGGTTGTGAGGAACCATAAAATACCAAATACCATGGTTTATTTACTAGGTTCTTTCGTTGTATAGACCTACGCAGCTATGATGGTAGCTATCATACATGAAAAGTTCTAAGTGGTTTCAAGACTCAGAATTGTCTCACTAAATCCCGCTCAAAGTGGGTACAATGTTTTCAGCTTTCCTCATACCCGCGCACGGGAAAACCTAATTCGTTAAATCAATGATTATAGCAGTAATAGATCTCGGTACTTTCGGAACCTGATTTTTGGTGTTTAAATTGCTGATTTGTTGCATTGCAGAAGTTACGTGCACAATTATCGATTTTGTGTACAATGTGTTTGTTCAGCTGGTTGAAAAAAAAACTAGAACATTCAGATGAGAAATATGGGAACTGCACACAGCTGGAGCTATATCAAATTACAAAAAATCAACACCGAACTTTGATATCGAGATGTTTACAATTGAGTCGGTTGGTTAGATGACGCGGATCATGATCAACAGGGATGGGGACAAGTGGTATTCAACATCTGGGCTCCAAACAACGTGTAGTTCATAACCCCCCCCCGTCAATCCAGTAATGTGTTTTGCCTGACGCCAACACAATGCATGTCTCACTGTACACCAGTTAATTGTTTTATGATAACGATTAGCTTGGGGTAGAGAATTCCAACTATAAGTAGTTTATAACGTATTAATAAAACAAAATCAGCATGCGCCATTCCCTTTATGACTGTTATTGTTGATCTTATTGAACTCATCGTACCTCATCTCTCTCTCTCGATAATAACTTAAATCAAGTGGAAAACATGTAATGATAACCTGAAGGGAACAGTTTGATATGAAGTTGTCCACAACCTAAGCTTCGTTACTCGGCTTGTTTCAGTAGAAATGATGTATTTCTAACTGAGCACATCCACGTTTCTCTTCTAGTATCGACATTCCAATGCATGTTTGCATACTGGTGTATCATCTTGTTTGGAAACAAGTTTAGAATAATTTGTGTTAAACTGTTCACAAATATAAACCATATCATAATCAGTTTGGTGTTTGCGGTAGACCCAAAACAGCCTATGAAGTAGAGTGAGCTAAAATCGATACAACCAGTCAGATAGGTCTGTCAATCGGTCAGATGTTTATTGGGTAAATTAACAGTGGTTTTTATTCCTGATTAGAGTCGGTGGGAAAGCCAGTCCATCCAATAATCGTTGCAAGCCAACGTCCTGGATACTAGACAGATTACCGTTTTCTAGGTTTATGAGTGCCAATTTTCAGGTTCCTCCGCCCCCGTTGTATGCTGATTACCATTCCGATAAGCACTTTCTTGTGCAATTATAAATACAGACCCATTTGCATACAGATGTTTTTAAATGAATCGCCTGTCTCCTGTACGACGCTTGGCCAGGAAAAACTAAGAAGGTTGTATCAGTGCGAAATAACTTCTGATTGTCCGCTGGTTGCTAAGTCTTGTCTAAATCCACCTGATAATTGATAATGGAATAAGTAGTTACGCCGTGGCAAAGCTTCTTACATCACACTTTTATATTAATTTATCGAAAAAGATACTGTGACTCTTGTGACTTGTGTTCATATACCCAATTTATTACAATAAAACAGTAACAAATTAGTGTTTCCTTCTTGCTTTGGGTTCACGAAAAGAAAGACGGAACGACCAAATCTAATAACTTATTGCCTCATGAAATTTGTTGATAACTTTGATGCATATGATTCCGCCAAACTTCCTTGTAATCATTGTCTTATGGACTCAGATGTACAAGTCTCTTTTTTCATGGCTCAGCTGTACTTTTGAATTTTCCAATGAACTCTGCAAATCATCCCATAATAAAATCCATATTAGAAACCGTTGACTCGTCAACGACATTTTGAACCAGTTGAAGTTTCTACTCTTACATTGCAGGCAAAATCAATTTCTTTGTTGGCTCTTCATAGTAACGGACCACTAGAATACTTTTCGGAGGAAACAACTTGTAAAACCAAAAGACGGGTAAGTTTAATTCTGTTTTGCAAATCACTCCACAACAATTTTTATCGGCGGAAGTTGACTGAAGACTGAATTCAGGAGATGAGTGTATATCCACACACACACACTTGTTTCGTATGCAAATCAGCTATACGGTAATAGAATAAGGTTATAAATATTGAAGCTTCATAATGCGAATGAAATTCATTGTGGAATGCTTGCGCACTAATACAACTCTAACTACGTTCTTCACTCGTTACACACATAGCGATGAGTTTCGACTTTTTCAACCCAAAAGTCCACTACTCTTCTTACTTGTAGAGTTCTTCGTCAAAACTCTCCCAACTTCTCGGTATCTCCATACCCCTTTTTAGTGAAGATCATCTTGAACTAGACTATGTTAAGTGGATCACATTCAATTCAGTTTAATGAATTTTTTATCTGTCCTGCATTGTAACGTTACAGTGGCAATATAATTCCACAGTTGATAGAAGCCGGCCAATCACAATAGATTTAAATGTATTCCTGTTTTCTAAGACTGTAGTTTTTTAAGAAATAGATGAGTTGTTGGAGGTCAGTATTCCTGAGACTGTTGTCCAGATCGAATAGTACAATCAAAGTCCTGAAGTGTATAAGAAGCGTATGTGACCTTTCGATTTCCACACACACACACACACATCAGTCATATGAAGTCTCCAGGCCACTTTATTATCCAGGAAAATCTCTGAAAGCTCAGAACTAGAAAACCCTGGTGTATTCACACTGTCGATAGGATGTTGTGTGCCGTCAGTAAAAATTAGACTGTACCGGTTGCCTGTAGTGATTAACACCACATCACCAGCATATTTCAAAGAGATACAAACCAGCTGGTCACATCACTCCATAACGCTCTTTTTGCGGAATCGGGTGTAATTCCCTGATCGCTACAATCCTAAATAAAAATTTAACTTGTTAAAGTAAACTCGTCAATGTATAAGTAAACAGTGTCAGCCATTTAAGCATTGGAGCTAGAAGTCCGACTTCACAAAGACTGCTATTTGGACTGGCCCTGGCAAAATCGTTTGGCTTCTCATCCGACTCTACGTCACACTTATCAAGTTAAAATGTTATCACTGACCTGATAAGTACGTTAGAGTTTAACGATCATGATTAATTGCATCCCTGTGTGTTTTATCCTGCTAGTGTGCTCCGTGTGTGGTGTAGAAGGGAAGTAGGCAACGACCTGCTGAACCAAGCTACAAAGTGGGTGTCCACCTACCCCAATCCAAGTCGTGCCACTTTCAGCCTAACCCACCACTCCCAAATAAGGCACGATGTGCCGGGCGGTCAGCTGACATTCGTAAATTGTGGTGGAACCGACGAAGCCTTTAGGACGAGATCCACATGCAACGCGTTAATTAATAACGACTACCGAAATCAGAACAAAATTTTGATCAAAGATTCCACGACATTATTCTGTAAACAATAAAACGTACAAAGCAATCGATTGCATACCCCGAATGTAACAGTCTGTATCAACAGTAAAATGTACCATAAATCACAAATCGACTGTTTAAAGTTGAATAAACATTACAGAATGACTTTAAGAAATCACCCCACAAATCCCTTTGATAATGCAAACAGAATTGCATGGGCTCGCCTCCGAGGAAGCACGCCACATAAAAGGAACTAGATTATACTGTAACTTCCGAACAAGTAAAACAGCATGTGCGGGTGAGTTGGGACGGTTAATCTACAAAACTGAGAGTGAATTTTATGCGAAGGTGTCCAGTAGAAAATTTGGGCATCACAAACGTTTAAGAAGAATTTTTCCAACAGATCTGGCGACCTCACGACACATCTGCTGCCGAAATTCATCCTGAATATTCGCGCCCTGTGAATAACACTGTTACTGTCTAGCTCAACTAGTGCCAGGCTTCTTGTAAACATTTACAACACACTGTTGCTATGTACCCTCTTGACCCTCTTGAAGCAGAAAGGGATTCTCCGTGCTTTCCACTTTAGCCTCTGCGTGCCTCACCAACTGTAGTTCATTAGGCCAATGCACATTAAGTTTATCTAGCATAATGTGGCCATCAGTACACTCTAATGCTGACGTTTAATCTAACGGGATTTCCAGCCGTCTCATTTAGTCTTGACTGAAGTGTACAGATTTTTCAATTAGGCAGTTTCATTTGGGTTCATGCGCATTGAAGGCACACTTTGTAAGCCGTAGTGGACCACAAAATGTGATACACGTCTGTCAGACGTAATGACCGTGGCGTCCACATTGTTCTAGTTATTTGAGTTTGGTGGGTAATTATATGTAAGTTGAAGAACAAGTTACTGATGACTAATTCTTAACCGGAAGCCTCGTTTCAGTTGACCATGCGGAATAACAGTTTAAACCTTCGTCGGTGTTATGACCTGCCACTAACACCTCTATTGCGTTTACGGCATGCTATGAATATATTTAATGTCAACAGGCAAACTTGTCCAATACACGAGGACAGATGTCACGATTTCTTAGACGAGGATAAACTGTGTTGTGGCTGATTACAAAACTTATATTTCGAAAATGAATCATATTTAGCGGAGGAGTGAAAGCCCTCAGAAAACACCTAGACGCGGAAGATAACATTGTGACCACCGTGAATACCTTAATTAGCACACAGAAAACTGGAGCAAAATTGACATTATGATATTTGGGGACATATGGTCGACATCTGTTACGATTTTGAGATTTGGTGGTCTGCTTAAAATCTTCATTTTCACTGATGCGCCTGAACGCTGAGAGGATCGAATCAATGTATCTTATTTTAGCCAGGAAGCTGACTGACCGTGTAGAATCTGCTAGGACATTTCTTTAAAAAATTGCCTGAAATCACCTTTAAGTTCGGTTAACCTGTTCGTGGAGGGGTCACCTTAGAGATCAGAATGTTTTGCTTGTGTCTACTCAATGCATCCGACTTAATATCTAACGTAATGCTCTGAAGGGTTCCATCGGACCTAAGCGATTTTCTACTGCGTATTTTATGATCAGCCATCAAACACGTTGACAGCCTAGGGACAACTGTTTCGAATGTTCTGTCTGCATAGAGACATTCGCAAAGGTTGCCAGATTTCTACCCTCCTGTGCACTTTTTTCTCAGGAACTTTAGAAAACCACGCGTAAAAATTTACCGGAACGTTGTGTTGAAGTTGTTTCTGATAATAGTAGCGATTTAGCAGGACGATGAGAGAGGACCTGCTATTCAGACTCTTCATTATCAGTATGTCGCTTCGTACCCGAACCAAAAACCACAATTAACCCCGGGCGTAATCCACAGAGAGATGGTGCATCTTTCAGATCTAACCTTTACAAGATATCGACGAAGTGAACTGTTTTTCAGTTTCTTTTACATCTGGACTTGTAATAAGCTACTTCCCTTAACTTCTGAGGACATCCGCGTGAGTGATTTTCGGAATTTTGAATAATCCTTTATGTTTGAACGTTAATCGATTGTGGACCACCTACGGTGTACTGATTAGCACAGTGTAGTGGTTGCTCAGTCATTCATCTCTTCAAGATGTGCAGTTTTTCATCAAGGAATTTGCAGGATTTTGACTAATTTTACACAAGATACGAACTCATTCAACTTGTGAACTGGTTCTAATTCTCCTACATGAGACTCGGAGACAGAACCCAAGTGAAAATCTAAGACATGCTTTCAACTTGTATAGTTGGCGTAACCTCAGCTACATTACTTGCTACTCAATAAGTGCCACACGTATTGCTTTATCGAAGACGCAACCTGCAAACACATTTCCTAATCGGAATAGAGTTGCAAAGTAACTCGAAGCTGGTGGGCGACTTTTGCTTGAGCAGCTGGTTGACACGATCTATTTTAAAAACATCGGCCATAGCTCTCCAGCTACTAGTTGACCTACCGATTTCCGGACTGATTTGTTTGGTCATAATAATATCTTGCCTTTTCTTAGCCATTGTCAATCAGGCAGATCTTCGTAACCAAACTTTGCAATACTTGGGAAATCTGCGCAACTAAAGATGACGCACCCAGTTAAAGTGAACGAAAGGAAGCAAGGAAAATTCAACCGACGGACACTATAGTGCAAACACTATAAACATAGATACCAACACACCATGGATGATACCAGCAAATCCATCCGTAGTTATGCGTTGGCCAGTAATTGAGTTCAAATTGCCTGGCGGTGGATGAACAATGTTAGAAAAAATTGAAAGGAGCACGACGGAATAAGATATCAAAAAATTCCCAAATAGTTCATTTTCATTCGTACCTCCTCAGTCAATTCAGAGACTACGAAAGAGACCTGACCCCAGCTAAGCACTCATGCCGAGTCCGCTGTAAGTTACTGTTCACTCCGTGGCCCACTTCAAGAACCGTAGTATGGTTCCAGCTAACCTTGTTGCAAATGTTAAATGCAGTCAAGGAGTAAGAACACCGATCCGCCGATATTCCAGCAGGGAATGTTGACCTCACCGTAATGGGCTCATTAAATCACTAGATGAATCTTTTTGAATAAATCAATCCGTGACCTCTGCAGTAACACATAACTTTTCTATTTATGCTGCTCCGCTCTTTAACAAACTTGACAAGTTTCAAGAACTTTATATATGGCAGAGCCCATTTACAGTAAGCATTGCGGAAACCTGATGTAAGGTTGAATTGTGAGATGGAGGATTTTACATCCGTCGTGTGACAGTGTTCCGTATTTATATGAAAATTAGTAAAGGAGTGAGGGTAGCGTGGGGTCAAGTATCTGAAGACCTCAGGTAGAAGGAATAAGGATCTTCCTTAATAACTCTGGCGAGTAGTATTTTTTACCCAAAATTTCACTTTTGGTTGGCACAAGTCAAAGGTCGTCATCGGTACACAGAGCTGCTGACGCAGCCATCGACAGGCTTTACAAAAATCACCATCTTCAAATTATGTTCGAACGTTGATGATTGGAGCTTATAATTACATGGAGGCTGGCTTCACTGATCATTTAGTCAATAATACAACGTCTTACTCTGCGAGAATTTCTTTGTGGTGATAATTGAAGATGGACTGTTTCTGGATGTTCAAGGTCATACGAAGTGGACAGTGAGCCAAGCACCGCTTTGCCTCGATCTGGTTCCTACTAACTAGGTTGATATGTCAGGTATACTAAATGTTGCAACTCCACTTGTTCGTTAAGGTCATGGTAGAACAGAATTCAGCATACTACACCGAAACATATGGCACATTTCTCAAACTACAGATTAAATACCGTACCACAAGGTAAAATTCCTAAGGTTGGAGATTCAGCATTTAAAAGTTCATTAGCCTGGCTATATCGCCACACTCAGCCTGGATGATCCCTGGTGGCTCATCGTAGAGATCTTCGATGAAGTCAAAAGCCATGTTACGGTGAAACCAGCGCGTTTTTCTAGAAGGCACAGACGACCACAGAGTAGAATCAAATTCATGACTCCATTGAAACGTCCAGCAGCCACTCAGAAAAAAACTCAACTTGCGCTTGTTGAGTGTGTCAGGTGGCGTACACTTGCTTTGACTGCTATCAAAGAGGATCGATTTCACCACCAACGTAGCCTTGCTCATGTACTGAAGGTAAGTATTAAGGTGTCCCAAAACCAGGTCACAGTACATCAGAAGAAAGGATAACACTTCGCAGTGCGGAATCCCCGGTGGATCTATCAATAGCAATGTGGAGGTGGCTAACACCAAAACTGTACGGTGCGTACGCGTGTATAAATATCAGTGGCCATCGACTTCCGAGCAGAAAGAGACAACTTGAATTTGATATCCGAATAATTAATATCACAAACCAGTATGAGATTAGGAGACTTATTAACTCACAAACAACCCGGCGAGGAATCAATATCCCTCATCTTTTCAAACAGCTGAGCCATCGAAATAATGGGAACGCTAACAGTACCGTTTGAGCGTTCCTTGTCAACTGGTTGTCTACCGAAACACGCTGGAAGCTGTTAACAGTCACACTCATCTTCAAGAGTGGATGCAGAGATGATTCAGCAAATAGTCGACTAGTAAACTTGCATTTGCTGGTCTCCAAGTTGATGAAGAGCTAACCGAATGGCTCTTCTCGGGCCAGGATTGGGGACCTCAAACTGATTACCAAGGAACAACACAATTTCTGCACAGGATACCCATGTGTCATGAATCTGCATATTACTCGTGACATTTGGACGGAGGCTACTGACGGGAGACCGGTCACTGATGTAAATTATCTTGACCTTCCATTATGTTCGATGTGGCTGACCACCTTGTTTGTCAAGGAATCCTCGCAATAGTGATCTCTCTATGGTGCACATGATACCGGAGTGGTTACCCGCTAAAATCGGCATTTCGTAATGGTCATTCAACCATGCAGCGCAGTAAAATCACCGATATTTCCTCTACGCCAGTGGCATCAGGTTCTCATCAGTGAATCACACTGATGCTTAACTGCGAAACAACCTTGAAGAAGGAAAAAAGTAAACCGTGTATAGTAAGAGAGAGGGGAGAAAAGAATAGGATGGGAATGGACCTCACCAGTGAAAAAACCAGCTACGTCTATGTTCAGGCATACGACATCAAGATGTCCACACCTTGCAAACAAACAACCGAGCTGTAAGTGAAAGTAAGGCATCGTCAGCAAGACAGTTTCTTTACGGCTTTCCCTGCTCAGAGTCATAGAATATACTCACTTCACAGACAACTCGGCCAACCAGAGGCAGTAGTTACGCTATCAAGCTCAGTCAGCGACTATCTCATCTAAAATCTCCAATCACCGACTCTGGGAGTCGCGAGGGTCCCAGCCTTGGAGACGAATTCCAGAGTGTCCGACAGATGTGCTAACCACTTTGAACGACTTAGACTGAGCTGGCCCTTGGGTCATGTGAAGTAACTGGTCGTCCAATACCAACAAGTTCAAAACCATCCCAGTTCCCCATCAAAATTGTGCTCACTGTTACCCTAGACATACAATGTTAGTACTTCCAGTGTGTGAACGAGAACTGAGGACCGCAGTAGCAGACAGTTGTAGTCAATCTACAAACTGTGCTGCCATATCCAAAAATGCGATTGGAACCGCTTGGGAAGAATTTGGGGATCACTCTACCCTTGGGTGTGCTCTACTTTACTTGACTGCGTAATCAACTCACAATGGAAACGAACATACAGACCTATCGTGCTGACGTAAAAGAGATTTGACACACTGTAACAGTTTTGGGGCTCAAGTAAACTCACTACTTGGAGACTGTTAGAGAATTGGACGGATGTTCAGTGAGCAAAAAATACTATACATCCGTAGTCATCTATTGGCACAAGTCCTTCCACTAAACGAAACTGGACTTCCAAGGGGCCGATCTGTGAAATTAAGTAATGGATTAATCAGGTAATTTTGTAAACTGAACTGCTGCACAACGAATGTTTACTCACACCGGAACACACTGACAAACGCTGTGGTCGTGACTGAATTGGTTGGGTTTTAAAATATTTTTCAATTGCCACAGATGTAAGAGACAACTTGCAGTGCATGTTTCTCATTAGTGTAGCCTGACTGCTTGTTACATCGGTGTGTTTCAGAATTTGGTGCTGGTGTGACTGCAGCCAGCAGGTTCATTGAAGTTCCCTTCTGTTTATGTTTAACCACCTTTTCTTTTCAACTCTAAATCGCTCTACGTAATTTTACGCCGAGCAACAGAGAGACGGGGGAACGTATGAATGTTTTTCTTCATGTAACAATCTATCATTCTAAGGGCTATTTCGACATACATCATACCGATATCACTGTCCTGCTTAGTTCGGCTGTTGAATGTGTGCAGCTGATGCCGTACAAGTTTGCTGAAGAAGCCGAAATGCTGTTCGCTTTTTGAAAGTGTACGGTACTTCTTCCGGTCTGGAGCAGTTCTAATTCAATCGTCGCTGTTACGGACAATTTATTTAAGATCGTGCGTTGTTCTACTTAGTTCAGTTACACTATCCCAATAGTTCCCGATATTGCCGATGACACGTCATTGAGAATCACCATTGCCCACTTTGCCTTCCACAACTTAGCTGTGCTGGTGAGTGTACTATACCCGACGCTAGATAAACTTTCAGTGCATCGGGACTTATTTACTTAGACCGCACAACTAACAAACAGCAATGCGGCTAAAAAGTACAGAGACCCTGATTGTTCGATTGTGAAAATTGTGTGACGGCTGCTTGCTATGTCGAAGACCTCGTGATCACTCAAATCTCTGGTTGAAAATCATTCAGAATGGCAGGGTGTTGTAAGTATTGGCAGGTTTACTTATCCAAAATGTTTACGTTCCCTGGCTAGTCTTTTCCAGTCTTTACGTTTATTTTCAAGATGTTCCATGTCAGCACCTCGTCAACTCGCATCTCAGGTCATCACATCCAACTGTCCGGTTCATGGTACTTAGGAATTAGATAACAAACTGTGTGTGAACATTTACTACAAACGCAAATCGATTAATGAACCAATTGTGTACTAGAAAAGTTGACAAGCCCGTCGTCATTCACGTCAGTGTACTGTTTCTCAAGCCTACTTTGTGATTTTCACAGGTTGTTTTCATTGTAAACGCAGCTCGGTGTCCTCCTAATGCAGGACTCATTTATCTAAGTTCCTCGATGCGAAAATAGCAGTGGTGGTCTGGAATAGTTCAGGCAAATGTTTAGAAGTGTATTTGTTCGAGAGTTGTGAGCTATATTATTTGTAGAAGTTTGTGACGTAACAACACCCTTGGAACAATACAATGTTGATTTCTGAGCAATAAATATTAGTTAACGACACTTCAAAATCCCCCGCATTTGTTTGTAGTTGCTCATGTTTCATCAGCCTCAATTTGATCTTTTAATGATTTCGGTCATCTTAACCCGCTAATTTTGGCGGAACTGTTAACGTCAGGAAGTTTTAGTTGTAGTCGATACATCTTGCTGCTTTTACGGTACTTCGTTGCACCTACAATTCCAGTTCCTTGTTGAAAAATATTCGTACACGAACACTGAACTTTTCAATCAGAGGCATACCTTATCGGTCAACTCAATGTAGTCACGTGACTAGACTGCCAAATTCCCGTTGCTACAATTGTTGGCTGGTGATAGGTCATCCTGTAGAATTGAGTTTTATAACGGAATGCCTGAATATTCTCCCGAAATCACAAAAATCAGTAGGCTGCTATCGAATGAGTTAATTTCGGGGAAATCGACCTCCCAGTAATGAAGAATGATTACCAACATATGATGAGGGGTCATATTTGCCAACCCTTAAACGTGTAGGACCATACTGATTGAATCCGACGTCCTTAACAAAAGCAATGAAAAAAGCATCAGCATGTGAGCTCTTGACTGTTACATTACAACTCATCGAACGTCATTATCAAGCCATGTGGGGATTTCAAATTTTACCGTAGTCATGAGTATCATCCCGCTTTTTTCATCTACCTCAAACCATACCTTTATAATACCTGACGCATAATTATCCAAGTATCAGCGTCCCAGCAAACGTATTTGTTCCAGGGTCCCAGAAGCGAGAACCAGAATAATCACGTCCGACTGCTCGCTCTGTTGAGCATACTTGAGGTTTTGTAGGCTGATCTTGCATCACCACACCCTCATCTTAAACACAAGGTGGTTATGCGCTCAAATCCAACGGGTTTTGTCCTTGCATGCAGACGACCGATCCACGAATTAAACAAGTCTTGTGTCCGGGGTGGATAATCTAATGTTCTTAAACATTTCAAGATAACATAGACTCATTTTTATCCCTACTGCCTCCGTTTACAAATAACTGTACCCCACCTGTGGACATATCAGGCAAAAGGCACGTCACCTGTGTATCCATATTATGTACCAAACTTTGCACTCTTCGTCTTCCGCGCTCGCCTTTTATCCCTCATTTATCACGCGCATGTATTGACATTCACACATTTTGGAAACACAAAACCACTAACGACTGTGCTTAATGACTGTTCCATTGCGCTCCTCTCTTAACTGGCTATTCACGCCTCGTCTGATGACTGCTTGTGTTTGTTGATTAGCCGACTGACAAACCATTCAAGAAATTGATAACAGTTTGACCGTCCGGACGCGTCACACTGTGTCAACCAAGTAAAGGCTACGGTGAACTTCACCTTGAAATGACGGAAAAGCTGGGCAAATCGAGAATGATTAAAATGAAGACGTGGAGGATATAGAGTAACATGCCTCCATTCTCTTGATTATGGACTAGTGGGGTGGTGATGTCTACTGTTTTTTTTTATAATTCTCTTATGATGTTCGAAGGTAAAGAAGTTGTTTAGTAGCAGATAAGTTTGGTGAACTTTCATTGGTCCATCGACTATTCTCACTGTTTTCAACTGTGCTACAAAGGAAAGTTCACTGATAGAACGAGGGGTTTGGGTTACGATGCGGTTGACACTTGAAACACTTTGGACAGTGCCTCTCAATGTATTTCGCTTTGAATGAACAAAATTTGTGATATTTTGAGAAACCACTACTTTCTGAAATAATGACAAACGCTATGAACCAAATTTAAGACGTGACATGTGATTTATCGGATAGCTGAAAAAAAACAATGTTTTTGCTCGATGGGTCTATTTAAACGCCTCCAGCCTGGGGCGGTAAATATCCACAACAGTTTAATTTTTGTTGTAAATTTGATTGAACAACATTGAGATGGTTGTCTGCTGGGTAGTCAGAGGA
Organism: Paragonimus westermani; assembly: GCA_008508345.1. Classification (NCBI taxonomy): domain Eukaryota; kingdom Metazoa; phylum Platyhelminthes; class Trematoda; order Plagiorchiida; family Troglotrematidae; genus Paragonimus; species Paragonimus westermani. Next base: position 55,305 of record QNGE01001176.1, read on the forward strand.
GATGGACGATTGTTCTTCACAGACTGCCGAATGAATGAACCATGACTCTCAGTAAAAACAAGACGTAAATAACGTGTATGTCATGCTTCAGGAGTTTGTTTGTGTGCGCTTCAAAAATGGGAGAGACGGAACAACGCTACTGTAGTCCGGTGTTCTGACGATACGCAATGTGCGTGTTAAATTCACGCGGGTGGTCTTCCAGCGATTACCCAAAGGCAAGATGGGATATTGTTGGGATATTCCGAATGGAACACAGCCAACGATTTGAACGTCGCTTTTCTCTTTTAGTGCCTTTGCAAGCGGATTTCACTCGAAATACCTGTATTAAAGGTAACAATATCACTGAACGATTTTCACAATGAGAGACATCACACAAATATTAAAATGCGCAGTGTTACTCTGAACCCGATTGCAAGTTGATAAATATTAACATCACCATATCCGGATGAAGCCTGTGTGGAGCAGAACTGTCGTAACTAAACTGTGACCATGGAAGTTGTGAGCATCGAAATATGTTCATGCAAGAGCACACGTTTCGCTGACACAGTCTGACTGCAGTATACCCAGCAGTAGCCAAACTGCACATGTTGTTGTTAATAGAATAAATGGTTATAATCGTGGAGATACACGGAATATTATTTGGTTATATCTAGCCTTTGGTTATTATCAGGGAGAGATGTAACTTACCATAGTGTTCCTAGTGACTCAACATCGTGCCCAAACACTTCGGAAGTCACCATCTCAGAAAGGTTTTTGCCATTAACTTCAATGGCTTTATGCATTTAGTTTTCAAATCAAGGTCATTGACTGAGTTGGCTGTTTTTTTACTGAAACAGTGTATTGCGCGATTTATGCGGGTACCGATTGCAATTCATCAACTGTAAAATGGACCCCGCTATTTCTGACGCCTTAAATCCAATTTAGTAGGTACATAGAGTCACAGGTTGGTCTAGCATTGCGTCCCAATCTGTATTATTTGGGAAAACATTGTGTTCGAGTGTTTAGAAATATAAAGAAATTAAATCAACTTAATTGGAAGCAACAGTCTTCGATAATATCTATAGCATGCTAACAAAACAGCATTGCACAAGAAAACACACAGAAGCAACATTCCACGAAGTGCGCGCACTGTGAATCGTGTCGGAGAAATGTGCACTGCAGGTTGTCTCTCAAGTGTGTGCCTGTCGACTATTAGTTCGCAATTCTCAACCGATTCATCCGTGACCATAGAATTGGGCAGTGTGTACCGATGCAAAAACACACTTACTGTAAGGCAGTTCTGTCTGCAGAATAACCTGCCTATTTTATAACCAAGTTTTAGCTAATGACTTCCTGCATTCAATCTTGCTTAATAAGGTGAGGTGTGCAACTTGACGACCTGGGATATTTTGCTTCCCAGATTTACTTTTTGTTCGAGCTGTCTGTGTGCACTGAGAATTGACCTTATTCCGTTGGTCTCTCCCGACAGGAGATCTAAAGATCCGAAATCCTTCGACCACACATTTTTGAATAATTTCAATGAGTACCGAAATTTTTTAGGATGAGGGCGACAAACAGGCTCGTTTGGTTACAAGTGTGGACTGATAAAGCGGATGGTTATTCCCTGTAGTCTTCGAGTCTTTCAGGCGGAGTCTGATTGGCTAGTCACTGTCGCTGCCGCACTTTGATCTCAAATTGGACTGGTTGTAAATTGACTGAGTGAGTCATCTATTCGTTTTGGAATTCCGTCCGATTGGTTATCCATTGTCCTGTCTCGAATTTGGACTGATTTGTTCAATTTGCTCCGTTTGAGAGCATTAGTGATTCCCTCAATGGCAATCTGACAACGATGACCTTGACTAAGTGTGATGATGGAACTAGACGTTTCAAACTTTCTGAGCACGATTCATCCTGGATTAGGCTTTCAGACGCATAGTTTGGAGGAATATGTCACCCGATTGCACGGAAATAGCTGAACCACTTACCCCGTGATCAGTCTGACCAAGTGAACCTGAGGGCTCAGATCGCTGTTGAGCTCAACTTGATTGGTTACAATATGCTCAGAGCAAGAACACTTTTGATTCAATCGTACCCAGTGCTATTTTGAGCATGGTTAAACAATCCATCCTAAATTACCGTCTCGAAGAATATTGCAGTGGTGGAAGATAATCCTGTATTAACTAAGTGGTTGGTGGAATCTAGCTCCAGGAGATTGAAATCTCACACCATACAAGTTTCTGTATAACCGGAATATAGCATTCTAAACAGAACGATATATTACGCTTTTCAGTATCCCTAGTCAGACAGGACGGCCTGTAACTTCCACCAATCAAACACGTGAAGTTTTGAGTAGTGCATGCCGCTCGGTAAACTGATGGAGGGAAAGCTTTGTCGTATAAATTCGAGATTCTCAGATGCGCGAAATTACGAAGAGCTACCCAAAATCCCTTATGAATTTTCTTATAAATGCTGAACACTGTTGTACCACGGATGTAAAATTCCTCATTCCACAATCCATCTTTGCACCAGGTTTCCGCATTGTTTAACGAAAAAAGGCTTTGCCGGATATAACTGTCTACAAGCTCTTCCGGTTTGTTAAAAAGTGGTGCACTATTGATATATTACTTAAATTCAAATGTAATTTATCTACTTCTAGCAAATACTGTATACTAATTTAATTAAGCAGATTCGTGGGATGTGAATGGCTCAGTTAGCCTGGTAGTTTGCGCTTGGGGACATTTCAGGGGAAATGTCATTTGGTTTTATAACGGTTTCGCAAGATTCCCAATTCAGAACTGACGTTCTTCGTCTTATTGAAATCATATTTTTCGAGGAGTAACTAAGGAAAAGGTGAACACAAGTAAGTTAATTTTTCTCGCTGCATATTTACTTTAGGAAGAGAATCACCTAAGCGAAGCGCCTTTGGTGAGGGTATTAAATCGGAAAGATCGCTGATTAAAACTAGAAATCCTCAGTGGTCTGTATCATGTATTGCTTAGGTAGCGACATCAGGGTTCCTGGAGCAAGCGGATTAATATTCCTTTGCCTGCGTTCGTCCACCCTTTAGATCTTAGACAAAGGTTGCAAGTGTATGTATTGGTCTCGATTGAGCCTCACCCTAACTGAGTTATTGTGATCAGGTTTTGACAACACCATTAGCCTCTCGAAGTCAGCTACAACCTGAAGAATAACCCTCAACGATTCGGGTTAGCTACCAAAAGCACCCCCAGACAGATCGAACCAAAATAAATTGATCAATCTGTAAGTATGCACCAGCCGGGTAGTATCATCATGGGTGTGTTGGTGCCTATGTTTACAGTGTTTACTTCAGAGTTTCTGTCAAGGTTCTCCCTTACTCCGTTTCTTTCGAATATGCTAGGGATCAACATGTTTCTTGAGTTCTGGGTTGTATTTTTCTAGTGTACACCCGTTTGAGCGTGATCAACAGTGGATGAGGTATTATTGTTGCCAACAATGAAAATTCCGAAATCATTAGGTTTGTGGCATGATGTCACAGTTGCCAAGGTATTATGTCTTGTGTTATCAGCATTAGTGTAGTCAGGTGACTGGGGAAGCAGTTGCTGCTCAATCGTCCCAGTCGGTTTTGTAACGCTAGTCTGTCTAGGAAGTGTTCTTTCAATGCCAAGAGAAGAATATGGAATATGCGAGACATCTTCAACTGGGTGAGACTTACTGCCTAGCATGTTTTCCAACGCACTCTAGCCCCCTCCAGAAGTCACAACAATTATGAACGTTGAACACATATATCTCTTCTAAAGACTTGGGCGACTAAATGTGCAGCTAGTCTGAAGGTTGAGCACGCCTATTTTCTAATCGGAAAGCAGGTTCGAATCCAATCATAGTACATAAAGTCATCATTGCCCAAAAACTTGTGGAACAAAAACGATTTTTTTTTCAATTGTCCCTACTCAGAATTGCAGTGATAAAAATGTGCCTATTTTCAATTGCACGTACATATATGCTGTTAGGATTACACAAACTGCAACCTTCTTTCTATCAAATTTCATAACTTCATTATCTGGTGTCATTGGTTCATTATTTCATTTGTTTAAATTTTCCTGAAGCAACTGTTCGTAAAGCTTTTGCGAGACAGCCGTGTGGGTTTGGAATTAGTATATGGGGTGAACTGCCTTATGGAAAATGTAACAGGTGCTTTTCTGTTACGCCAAGTTAGTTCTAAATTTCTTGGCAGCTATCTGAATGATTTTTTGACGTTAATGAAATTGGTTATAGAGCGTTTAGCAGACGAGAAATGATTAATAAAAATCTAATGCACAACGTCATATTACTGCCAATCCATATAATCCGGCCGTAAAAGTAACACAGATCGCTGTCTAACTTTCAATGGCAGTTCTCTTAAAGCAAACGATCAAGAGATCGTTCAACCTTTGAGACGGATCGATTACCAAACCAAAGCTATGTTATTTGACTTTGGTTTGATTGATCGTGATACTCGATCAATTTAGGTCAATGATTCAAGAACAGTCAATTTTCTAGAAGTGCTCATAGTCATAGTTAAAGGAGTTGAACACATATATGCGTCTCGGAAATATATTACATTTCGTATTAGAAATAGTGATATGTATAGCAGCAGGTGACCTGAAAGTTATCTTTCCAATAGACACTTTCATTCCGTTCTTACTCGAGCATGGCTGATTCTATGCAGGCCGTCACCTGGAGGTCAAGTATTTTTCTTCCATCTAGTGCAATTCCAGTGTTTGCTAGTAAAATAATCAAACGTACTTTCAGAAAATAAATTACTTCAATAAAATGTTTTTCCAAAGTGTAAGTTGACAGGAGTTGTAATTTATTTGTTTAATTCCTATCCCCATTTAAGTGTAATCAATTTTTGTAGTCAATTTGTGGTTTTGCATTTGAAAATGCACAACAAATTCTGACATTAATATCACCAACTCTTGAAATTTATTTTGACACAACTTGGCATGTGCACTGTGATTACGTTGCTCCTATCGATAATTCGGAACTACTCGTTATATCTTTCATACTTTACTAAATAATATTAAGATGTTTTGATTGCGGTTCAGCTGATTAGAGAATATAAGACGTATGTTGTATGAATCATAGATGCTTGTATTAGCAACAAACAAACATGGTTGAACTCCGTGGATATTACAGCACTCTAGACGTTTGCGTTATGTCATTTCGGATGATTTATGCAATAGCACTTGTGATTGACAACTGGTTGTCTGTTCTTATTCAAGCTGCGTGATCATCTTTGGTCTAGTTCCACCAGGCACCCGATTTTAGGACAAACATAATCTACAGTACATCAGGACAAATTACAAAGCCATCTATTGTATGCAAAAATATACCATTTTCCTCAGGTCCCTTCTTAACCTTAGCACATCACTAATCGTGTACTCGCCATGAGGTACATGTCTGTATGTCAAAACTATAAATGCGAAATCTAAGCGTTCTTCCTCTCTAAGTCTGGAGGTCATGACGATAGCTGAACTCACACAAAATCACGAGTGTTTACAACGTCACTACATTAATACTGCGTCGTTGTTTATTCGGAATCAAGTCTGTGCTGCTGTATTCAGTGTAAACTATCTTTCCTAAAGACCTGGTAAGAAAATTCTGAGTTAAAAATTACACAACCGGTAGGCTATGGCCTGTTTACCACCTGATGGCATCATTCGCAAGTGATGCTTATCGAGCCGATCTGAAAAAGTATGAAGGTATCACCCCTATGCTTTATGGACAAGGACTCCTCATAGTCTGTTTCATGCGAAACAGCGACTGTCAGACAATGTGAAGTTGGAACTGGTAGTTGTTGCTCAGAATTGCAACTTGCATAAGTGTATAACATAATTCGTTCCAACCTGCGAACAAAGGGACCAATTAGGTTCAAGACTAGGACGGTGGGGCTGAGATACGTAAACCTAACTGGTTAGTATGCTAACTGAACAAGCAAAATCAGTCCCCATTATGAGTCAGTGACTCGATTGCCTTCAATTAGTTTCGTAGTAAATACAAGTTTATTTTCAAGTTGACCATCACTCACATTTGATCATCAGTAGTGCATATGTTTGCCACGGCCGGGATTTGAATTCCGGTCATTCAAATCATGAGGCAACCGTGTTGACCACTGCGCCATTGACCTCACATTGGGCACGACCAAATTATCAAATCTGAACGCTCAACCACTCTCGCTTGTGAGCAATGATCAGGTTGCCTGATCGTCTTTGAGGAGATAAAGTAACTGTCCTGTTAACTCCAATCGATAACCCCGCGATTAGGACTTCCGAGGCAGGTTGAGATTACTGAACTCATTAAACCTGCAAAGCGATATTTTAGATTACTAATGAGTAGTCTCGAGACGATCGGGCAACGTGATCATTGCTCACAAGCGAAAGTGGTTGAGCGTTCAGATTTGGTAAATCGGTCATGCCTAGTTTGAGGTCAATGGCGCAGTGGTTAACACGGTTGCCCCACGATTGGAATGTCCGGAGTTCAAATCCCGGCCGTGGCAAGGATATGCACTACCGGTGAGTTCTAATGAGAGCGAAATTCGAGTCTAGTGCTTCTTTTCGGAAGGGGCTGGCTGGCAAGTCTATCTGAACGCGAAGGCTGCGATCAAATGTGAATGATGGTCAACTTGAAAGTAAACCGAATCCCCTACTACTCATCAGTAATCTAAATACAGGTTCTTTTCATGTCCGAAGTGGAGACGTACGTAAGCATTAGTGGAACCCGAAGTGACGCTGAAGACGATATGACCGGGAAAATCAGTGAACAAATTGCTGAGAGGATTTTCAACGAGCAGTCTTTTCATCTTCAGTCTAATTGTTTTTTGTTCTAAAATATTCGTGTATAATTGTTCGGAACCGTCGGTTGACTGAAATTTCCTATGTGAGCAGTTTATTGCATTAAATCAGTTGAATTCACCGGACGGGACGGAAATCACGGTTTTATCAACTTAAATCAGAACTGCTGTTGAATTAATCGCAGTAACTGAATTAACCGGCTTTCAAACGCATAGGCTCTTTGATCAATAGTCCGTGCCAATAAAGAGGCTATCACAAACGCGAGTGACTATTGGACTGTTGTCATGTTATTCGACCCATAACTTCTGTCTAGTAGAAGGTGAGAATACAACTTATGACTGAAGGAGTTGAGAAATAAATGCGCCTCGCACCACTACGTCGAACCACGTAGTGACGAATGAAATTCAGACTTTATCTAGTTTCGAGGAATTATTGGGCTTGCTCCAATTGGCGACTGTATACTGAGCCAGGCGATATCTCTATGTCCGATTGCTATGCATTTTTCTGAATAATCCGTATACATTCTTAGTAGATGTTAAACATCAGCAGCTGTAAAATGGAAGCATTGTACGATCGCTAATCATTACGAATCAGTGCTACCAATGTGCAACATATGTGACTAAAATATTTATTAGTTTCCGCCAGTTAGATGACCGCGAATTTATCAGTGCGTTCGATCGAAGTCAATTGCTAAATATACCGAATTCAGGTAAACGGTGTACTCTATTTTAGCAAGATATTTCACGCGTAACTCCTCAATTGGAACAAATGTGTCTCAGTGAAAATTTGATTGTTTATTTTGGCCCAACTTATCCGAAAGAAATGAATTGAATAATATGAGCACAAGGCGTGACATGAAGTCAGAATGCAGATTTTTACAAGTCCACCTGAAGGGTTACAGATACTTCTTAAGCTGGCTTTTTAAGAAACCAACAGCCTCATTTTTTCGTGAACGAGTAACCTTAGGGTAGTTTATTTTCACAACCAAAAAGAATTCCTGTTAATTTTGTAACCCTTCACAGGTCAACCTATGGCTTGGGTTGGATGATTGGAGTTCAGGGAATCTCAGTAGTGCATAATACCTCCAATCGGTCAGTTAGATTGAACCTATTTGATTGTGAAAAATTGACAATTTGCTTTGTTCGTTGTGCCTCACTTCTAACACAGAAGTTTCTTCAGAATGCATCCACCAGTTACGAATAAGGTTTTACTTGAGGCAGCCCAGGCGTAAGCGACTAAACAGAACAGAAGATAACAGATCACGGGTCAAGTGCACCTAGACGGGTGTTTTACATGGCTAATTGCAGCAGATCGGAGTCATTTGAATAGCTGTAGACAAAAGTGAAATCAATACGATCTGTCAGACAGACGGATTCAAAGGCCACCTGGTTTTGAAGAAGGCCAACAGGACAATCCCATCCTTAATGAGTTAACATTGTCATCTCTTCCAGCCATCCATGCATGTCGGTTTGATCAGTCCTAGACGAGCCGCCATATTCCCGAGAGTTTAGCTTCATCGACTCTATCTACGTCGTCTTTGTTCTCTGTAATTTCGACGGCCTTACAACTAAACTCCTCTGTGTAGTTCTACATCCTCATCTAATTACTACGACATTTTCTAGATTGATTTCATGACCTGTATCTAACGGGTAACGAACAACTGAAGAATTCTTGACCAAGGCTTGACACATCAGTTGGTTTCTGGGTTTTTTTCAAGTGCTTATTCGGTGTTCATGTTTTAAACTTTCATGTTGTTTGCCCAATATAACCTTGCAGATTATTCTATATACACAACTACCGACTCTAGCAACAGCGATTTACCAGGATTTTACGTAATGTTGTCCACTTTGAAAAACCTTCCTGGTATCCACCTCAAATAGTCTGTGATGTTGGTGTCCTTCTCACTGGACTGAGTGCTCTTCTTACTTATCGGTTGAGAAACTGTTAGGGTTTCCCTCTGTTCATTAACGTTTCCTCCTTCTATGCTGCCTTTTGGCCATCCAGATCCGGCATAATTGCAAGGCTGTCTGAAACGCTGAGTTTGCTACCATAAACCTGTTCCGTGTGAGCAGATACTAGACTGCGCCTGTGGTTTTCCAATAAATGGCGATCGTCAAGCCCGATTCTATTTTACGCACAACACAGTCCACAAACAGCAGTTGACCACCATTGCATTCTAGTTGCATTGTCCGTTTGATTTTAGTATCCCTTTCATTTTTGGTTGCTCATGATTTCATCTATGTCGTGAGAAGTTAGTTGAAATTCGACCAAGTATTTGAGAATTATGTTGGAAGCAACTTCTTCTTTGCAATCTGTCGTATGCAGTACACTGTCAAAATCTCTCATAGGAAGAGATTGCTATTTTGACCAACTAGTTCGCTTCAGCTATTTCCGTTGTTCTCGCCGCAATTATCACAAATTAGATTTGTTTGTGCACTTTAGATATTGCGTGAAATATTCACTGTTCTATCAACAACATTGACTTTGTCCAACCTTTGAAAACCCTATGCTCAATCGTTGTTTTTGAATGAAACTACGAAATTAATGTTTCTTTCATGACTGACACTTTCTATCTCGTGTGCTATTTCCGAGAACTGGATTTGTGACTACCATTATCAGTTTGCTTGATGGATGCTGAAATTTGATGGACAAGTATCGATTTTAGGGGACATCGTTTCGGTGTGTTTTGTAACAAGTCCACCAATAAGGCACGAACAAACTAAGCAACCACAGAAGGGTATTTGACAATTTTGGACTTACTATCTAGATGTAATCCCACAACATTGTGAACTGCAGCAAACACAGCAGAATTCTTTCTCAAACCTGCTAACGCGGTCCACTTCAGAAATAATTTCATTGCTATTAAGGTTCTACGGTATCCTTCTTTAAAAAGAAACGTCTTACAGTGAGGAGACCTTTCTTCTCAGTGAAGTAGAAGTTACTGCAGACTGGTGGTGCCATGTCGACACAAATTTGGCAGGCAGAACAGCACCAGTTTACTTTGCAAGAAGTGTCAATTTAAGTAACTGTCGAGAGTTTGTGTATCAACATCCTTATGGTCTCTCGAAACTTTAAAGTGGCCTATGATAACAAGAGACCTAAGCTTAATGTCGTTACAAGCACCTACCCATCAAACCACCGGGACATCGGGGAAGATGTTTAAGCTGTAATAAACATCGCATGTTAATCTTTTGCGATATCCCTCGTTTACACTAATTGCAACCAGAAAATTTAAGCAGATGTTGTCTGCTGAGGTAAACTAATACACGTAACATCAACGACTTAGCAAGGTTAGCGTAGATAACTTAAAATTTTTCCAAATACAATCCGTGAATACTGATTGTATTGGGCTGTCTGTTGAAGTCTGAACAGTCAGAGGGTCCAATGCAAATCTTCACTGGGAAGTTATACATGAAGTTATCCGAATTTGTAATCACCCATCCGATTGCATTTTTAGAGTATAGCACACGGTGCGCGGTTTAGACAGGTTACGATTTTGCAGTTGTTGATCACGTTTAAAGTATCTAGACCAAAACTGCATGCGATAAAACTGAATACACTGCACACCACATGAATATGTTTAGACGAGTCAAAATTTCAGTGTTTCACAGCGATGTTGGAAATACTGATAATTTAACTTATTGAAAAACTGCCTTGACAAAGGTTACTAATGGTAACCTAAACATGGGAAACCTGAAAAAACATCATTTTTTCACGATCCTTGTGTTGATAACCCTTCAATCTATCTAACTATTCACATATCTTCACGAAAAATTCTATTGGACTCATTCACTCAATCACAAGTGTAACCACTTGGATACTCCCACGTGAATATAATTAATCAGGGTGGAGTTTGTATACAAAACTTTGAGACTGTGCTTCCTCGAAAATGAGTTTCTAACATACTCTACCATTCCAGAAGATAGCAATGTGAAACTGCATTCAACAAAATTTGGTCACTGTCAGATTGGAGAGCTTCTGATGTTTGGGAACAATGGTGGTGTTGTTTGTAGCTCGAGATGATGGTTTTGGTATTGATATGTTCACCGAGCTTGGCATTTAGGTTGCAAACGTTTCATCACCAGGCGAGGTGACATCATCAGTGCGTGAGTGTTTCAGCGTATATTTTGAATGTGAAGATTGATCGATGCCTGCTTGGGAAATAGCAAGACAAAACGGAAGAGGGATGTTACGTATGATAATAACCGATGCCCACAATCGGTTACGGAAATACGAGAACATCATAACAGCCAAAAGAGAAGACTGTAAACAAATAATAGACAAACATCAGCTACAGAAATTAGAGGCAGCAATAGGACAGCGAGTAGCAAGAGTCGCGAATAAGAAGAGAATAGCCCTTGAAGAGAAGCTCTCAAGACTGTCGAAGAAGCATACTAACCCCAGCAACTATACGTGGATCAGAAACCTATCAAACCATCCACTATCCAACGACGAGCAAGATGTACTTGTAAAAGGACTCAATTTTAACACGAAAGATGCACCAAACAAAGAATACTTGGCAAACTTGGAACACATAATGAAATCTAACGTCTTGCCGGGAGAGGCACAGCATCAAATCCGACAAACTATCGTGCCAGTATTGACCCGCATTAGGCCATCTAATAACCTTACCCAACGCGAACAACGAGCTTTGAACAACCTCAAAAAGGATGATAGCATCATCATTTTGCCAGCCGATAAGGGACGGATGACAGTTATCATGGACAAGGCAGACTACGTAGAGAAAGCAAAACAACTGCTCAACGACACAACCACCTACCGCCTACTCAATGCTGATCTCACCAAAAAACTGGCCAACAAAATCAACAGCACACTAAAACAGCTAGAGGCTTCGCACGAGATAGGCAAACAGGAGCGTTGGAAAATGCAGTCGAAAGATGCAACCACTGCTCAATTCTACGGACTACCAAAAATACACAAAGATGGTATCCCACTACGACCAATTGTATCTCTACCGGGCACACCAACCTACAATTTGGCCAAAGACCTATTCAAACGGCTGCGATATCTCGTCGACGGATCAGAACATTCCATCAGCAATGCTGTACAATTCTTGAACAAACTAAAACACGTGAGGATAGAAGAAGACGAAACAATGATTTCGTTCGATGTCACAGCACTCTTCACATCCATTGACCTCACCCTAGCCAAAGAGACGTTGCGAAAGCTGTTAGAAGAAAATCCCCGACCGAATGAATCATTAAAACCGGAGAGCATATGCAATCTCATGGAGCTATGTTTGTCGACGTACTTCAAATTCAATGGCCAAATCTACCAACAACTTAAAGGAACTCCAATGGGTTCGCCCATATCCGGATTTATCGCAGAGGCTGTCATGCAGAGGTTAGAGAACATCGCGCTACCAAAGATCAAACCGAAACTCTGGGTACGATATGTTGACGATACATTCGTAATCCTCAAACGCTCAATGATTGAGGACACACACAGACTGCTGAACAACGTTTTCAACGATATTAAATTTACGATGGAGACGGAAACCGACAATCAACTACCGTTCCTAGATGTACTAATCAACCGCAAACCTGATGGAACACTGGAGACCTCAGTTTATCGGAAAGAAACACACACAGACCAACTCCTTAGTTTCCGCAGCAACCACCCAGTCTGCCACAAGAGAAGCTGCATTCGAACCCTGTTCAAACGAGCTGAAACACACTGCAGCACCGCAGAGCTCCGGAGAAAAGAAGAAAACTATCTATACCGAGTATTTTTTCGCAACGGATACCCGCGAAACTTTATCAGACGGAGTCTACTACAAAAAAACAGAAAGCTCAACTCCAATGACCCACCAACAAAACGAATTGCACTACCATACATCAAAACCGTATCAGAAATTACCGCCAGACTACTGAGAACACATGGTATCACGCTAGCACACAAGCCAACAGCAACATTACGAAAGATACTATCAAAACCAAAAGAACAATCCAAACCCGCTGACAGAAGAAATGTCATCTACAAAATCCAATGCAATGACTGCAGACAACACTACGTCGGCCAAACCGGACGGAAATTATCAACACGAATACATGAACACGAACTGGCCATCAAGAGACACGATCAACTTTCCCTGATCTCCGTCCACGAGGATGAAACTGGACACACCTTCAACTTGAACACCGCAGAAATCCTTACCCAGGCCAATACCAAACATGCAAGAGAATTTCTCGAAGCTTGGTATTCATCAACCGGTTCAATAAACAAACACATCGAGCTAGACAAAATCTACGAGCCAATGCGAATCAAGGATTTGAGGAGACGTGAACGCCATCGAGCCCAACTACCGGTAAACCCAAACAGAGCAACTTGAACTGATAAGACAAAAATCAACCAATGGTGGGTCGGACCAGAGGTCAAACACGACGGAAAGCGACCAACCAGAATCCAGGCTAGTAGGTCAACTGACTCTCCTATATAAGAGCAGGCGTCGATCAATCTTCACATTCAAAATATACGCTGAAACACTTACGCACTGATGATGTCACCTCTCCTGGTGATGAAACGTTTGCAACCTAAATGCCAAGCTCGGTGAACATATCAATACCAGGATGGAGTGCATTGACATTCGGTAAAATCAACACTGAAACAACTTGTGAAAGTGAGTAGGCCGATAAACAGCAAAGATACTAAACATACTTGATTATCAGTAAGTCACACGACCGATTTGAAAACTTGCTGTTTTTTCTTCCGATTCAGAACTACCAAAATAACTCAAAAACAAGTTTTAATGCTTCGTAATGTTACGAACCAAAACACCGTTTCCATCAGTCGCCTTTTGACATCGTGAACATCATTGATGCTGTGTGAATTAGTTTAACTTGTTTGAAAAATTACCCGTTCACTATCAGTGGTTTAGCCCTTACATCCATCGACAGTGTGTTAACAGTGTGAAAATACGAGAACAGATCTGCATATGCAACTGCCACTTTGATGTAACCGTGTGGACGTCCGATAAGTTGTGTGGATGAACGTGCTATGCGTGCGCTTGTTGATGATATCATCTGTGCTTGTTCAGTAAAAAGACCAGGATTCTTCCAGTGCGCTACTCTCGCTAAACAATCTAGGCACCATGGGTTTCTCACAAACACGTAAGGCGTGATCGAGGGTCCGTCGGTTGTCAGAATCATTGGCCGACAAACTGAGGCGTTACCGAACACTTGAAGCCAGCATGTATCGTCGATTCACGTGAAGAACTCAAATAAAAGAAGACATTGATCAAATGGGAAAATAACAGCGGTAATCTTGAAAGAATGTGTAACAACAGTGAAACGACAAAGAATAGATAAGCATTTTAACTCTCTGAGGAAGCTTTCCACTTCCGGCCTTCTTTCTCGTGAAGGTTTGGGTCTTTCCCCTTGTCGCTGTAATAACAGGGTGACAACTACCGAGCAAGGCATAGTTTCTACTATATTGTATCAAACCAAATTAGACCACCAACATGAACAGGGATGAAAGTCTACACTGTCTTAGCTTTGTTTCAATCGATTAACTAACTTGAACACAACATGTTTATTCCAAAGTAGCTAGCTTTTTATTTAATTGTTTAGGTTGAGAATAGTTTTCTTTGCAAAACGACCCACCGATCGGACATCGAGGTGAACCAGGATGCATCATATTATAGGCAGCAAACGCTTTGATGAAAAGTCTGACTACTTCATAAGGTCGATGAGGTTTTGTTTAGGACGGTATTAATTTGTGTTGAACTTGTAAATCGAGTCGTTGCATTCCCAACTTACAACAAACCGGTCGACGTCATCCTATCAAAATACCATACAATGGAAGGTTATGATTGTAATCTGCCTATAAGGATCATCCTGATTAAAATAGACATTAATCTTGTCGACTGTTAATCACAGAAGACCATCCCATTTTGTGATATTCCGAGCCTTCTCTAAATCCTTTCGGAGCCTGAATGAAGTGGGAACGTTTACCATTTTAACGTTCGTGGTTCCAGTAATGAGTAACAAGTGAGAACAACACCGATTATTTGACGCTGTATCCGGATCCTTCCGTTTCTTTGAAGGAGTAAAGTTGTACAGTGGTAAGAGGGTCTTGAAGACGCGAACAACTATTTTTTGGAACATCTGACTACACACGGTGAGTACATCCGATAATAATCCCATGAGAAGCGAGCTAACAGCATTAGTAAACACTTAACGTGAGGTCAGCATACCTGTTTTCAGTGTATGCATTTCTTACAGTTAGTAACTATATGACAACGTTATGAAAACAACGACGATACATCACAGACGCTTCTGAGGAAGTGACAAGATGTAACTCCGGGGGTAATCACACCTATTACCAATTTTTTAGTTTGTTCGTGTATGTCTATCATGACAGAATTTGTGTTGCGTAATGTGTTCCGTGATTTATGAGTAGTATGACACAGTTCTTGTGTGCAGAAACCACATAGCTGTTCTTAGAATCGGGAAGCACAGGAGCTGGAACTGATGATGTGAATCGTGTACGCACAACGCGCGGGATATGTTAACAGAGAGGTGGGTACTGCACTGTTGCTAAAGACTGAGGATACGCATTAGCTGTGCAAAATAGTAACTGTATTCACGTTTCATGAATGTCCACACAGCTTGTGATAGGATTTTCACAAATAAAAACCATCATGTATCACTCGTTTCTTGTGGTCACATTTTAGTAGTAGAACGATTAATATGGGAGGTGGAAGACTGTTCGATTCAATCGATAAGACCACGGATCTCAAAGCAAGCCAGTAGATTTTTGAAAAACCTTTAGGTTTAGCACGAATATGGTTGTTATTACAAATGTAATTGAGCTCTGTAATGGATTGAAAGTTTTATAAACCGTTCATCTCTATTGTGTTTATTTCTGGAAGTAGAATAGAGAAAACCATATCATGTGTTTGAGCAGAAAAAGTTTGAAAAACATCGCGAATATTGTGATGCTCCTATACATGAAACGTCTGGTGATACGTTCCTCGGGCAATTAACTCAACAGAATCGGGTTTCAGTATACACTTCAATTCATCCCCCTTCTTTTTCACAGAATTCTCGTCAAGGTCGAACATTCGAGACCACACTATGGACCCAGTTTCGTGTGTTGTTCAAAAGAAGTTTTTTCTCAATCATCCGCGATACGGTCAGTTGGTGATTTCAGTGTGGTTTCACGCAAAACTCCATATTTTAATATAATCTCTTCTGTTCTCTCTGGAAGTTAGTTAATTTTCATAGGAACATTATAACAGGTGGTGTTGCTTGCTAAAGATTTCAGACATGTCGAGCTTGCACTTTTCACCGTTAATTAAATTCGAAACGGATCACATTTAATAAATTATAAGATCACTTAATGGCTTCTGCGATCGCGAAGCATTTGAGAGTATTGAAGTGTTCCAATCTTATTCGAAACAATGCTCAACTATAACTTCTGGCAAAAGATTTCATCAGTTATTTGCTCAATTTCAATGTGTCAGACAAGCGTTCGACGCATCTCATTTAGTCATATCGAATCACTGCTCTTAAAGGAGGAAGTCTGGAACGTTGTATTTTGACTTAACGAGTAATTCAAGATGGATTTCTCGAATGTCAAGTACTTGACGGTTCTAGTGTGGTGGACTGCTAACCATTCATCCTGAATGATGTCGTGCAACCAACATAGGCCCATTCAGGGAGGACGAAGACGATAAATTATCAACTGACTTTCAGAGTCAATAATTTATTTTCAATCAAAATTTATTATTGTCTGCCGCTCCAGAAAATCTCGCTGCATCTTGTTCTTGCAGATGAACACGATAGACGCATAGATTAAAATGATATACATGTCTAGAAATCGGCTTCTGGGTTGATATCCATTCAAGTGGTTGGTAAGACGATAAGCTGAATGCAAACTCACATTTGGCTAATCCTACAACTGATGACCAGGCCAATCAGATTTGAAAGTGAGGTGACAGTCGGTCAGTTCTACAATGCAGAACCTGGTTGATCGTGATCAATTGTATCCGGTGATCAAATCAGGTATGATCACTCACCTATGTTTAAAAGTTAGTTAAACTTGGTTCATAGAATCACGCACTGATTAACCTGTAAAACGCCAATCCCTGCTGGTTTAAACATTTCCGTTCTGACAAGAGGTATCTTAATAGACTGTCTGCATTCAAAATAATTCGCTGAAGTTAATTTTGTTTGGGTTTCTACTTTTTATTCATGGTTTATTCACTACTGCGAATAAGTTGTGTCGACTGCAAACTAGACAACGGAATTTGTTGATATACAGATGTTCTTTATAAAGTCTTTATATGGAAGACAACTCTATTTTCATCTAACGACACGCTTGCGGTTTTGAAAACTTCATGAGAACCTCTACCTCTTCTAAGAAAAAAGAACTAGATGTTTATTTTGATGTGGCATAGTGAAAAAATGTCCGGTTAAAAATGTTTGGACCAGGAAAAAACGATTCTAGTTAATCTGGTCTAGAACTGCCTAAGCTGTCTACGGATGAACAATGTGTAGTCAGTGGGTTGTTTCAAGCATGTAAAAACAACTGCATAATAAGACAGTAATATGCCTTTAACCGTTTCCATAGTATTCAGTCGAAAATTACTCCAGTATTTGACTAACACGACAAAAGGGGAGAATCTGTCGTTCATCACAAGCGAATAACTATGCTGCTTAATGGGAAGTGACTAACTGAATCACTCGACGTTCAGTCTGCTCAGTTTGTTCCTTTACAATGTGATTTGCCCTAAATGTGCTATCTCCGTACATTCGTGTCTATACGTTCGGTGAATGAATGAAGTGTCACAGTGGTCCTCGTTCACAATCAGTTTTTACCGAAACTAAGCTATTTGTTTCGGCAACTCCTATCACCACAGTTCAGACAACAATGCTGGAGCCTTTAAGTTTAGGCGTATTCGATTCACAAGTAACACTGTAAGACAAGTGAATACATATATGTAAATGAAAGATGAAAAAGCTGTCGGTTTTGCACAAAAGCTTTTTATCAACCAGAAACAATCGACCGTGCAAGATTCAGCAAAAGTTGCACAAGCCCAAATATACAGTTATTTCTGTTGAACTAACATTAACGGAAATTTGCGATCAAATCAACTGTTTGCTGGTTTCAACGAAATAACGGACATGAACGTCGATAAACTTCGACCGCATTTCCATCCATGCAAATCGTTGACACCGGTTAGAAATTAGCGAATCATTCGAGAAGTGATTTCCAATGCTTCCAGTCGAGTGTGTAAACCCCAGAAATTTTGGTTAGAAAACCGATACTTCTCACATTTTCTTACTGTTTAAACCAATCGGGTATTTGTGTCAGGTTTGTATCTAAACACTTCCTCTAGATACTGTTGAACATATGGACTGATTCACCAGTGTCGAATTGGGTAAGGAATGGAACAATTACTGGCAAATTAGGTTCACTTTAGAAGTAAGATCAAGGCCGCAGAGATATTTTTATGTCATAAAATGTTTCTACACAAATGTGAACTCATTCACTAGAAAACCAGTGCAAAAGATATGCAGCAGTTGTTCTTGTCAAAAATTCAGTCTGAAGAATGTTGATTTCTTGAACTATGTCAGGCCAAATCTTGTTCACTGATGATACCTCACTTTCCTCTCATTTGTTATGAATTCGTTGATGAATATCATATAGTCAGATGAGCAGCATGTAATTTTTTCCGACATCATGCACTGTGATTTTCCATCAACACACGATCGCGATGACTTCTGTGGCACGTTCATCAAGGTTCATATGTGTGTAAAATCCTTACAATGTAGAATACGCAATAGAAATGGACACGAGAATTTGCACAATGATAGCGTTACATTGCAAAATGAACCACTCTTTACATCCAATTAGGTAAACTATCAGTGGTTGTAGAATCATTTTAGCGTCAAGATTGCCTGGAGTGATGATAACAGTGGGTCACGATAAAACTGTGGAAAATTCAAGTTGCTTGCTGAAGCTGTTTGTTCTAATTTGCTTTTTCAACTGCCATGCGCGTTTTCCAGGTTGAGGAGTTTTACGATGAATGATACTACTGCTTCATCTCGTGCCCCATGAATGATATGAAAAAGGAGGCCTAATTGTAAGCAAGAAAGGAACAGATGTGAATTGAAGAAAACGAGGAGAAAGTTGACATGTCAACATTGAGACAGCATTATGTGTGGAGTCTGACAACCATATACCTGTTACGGGTAGTTCATCATTAATATGCCACCTGAGTAAGAAAACAACACTCCTATCCTATTTGATCTCGGCTTTAAAATCGCACTCTATCTGTCCACAGGGAACCTGGTTTCAGAGACTAAACCACCAGCCTCCCATCCATGGCTAGTTAATGGAAATCTGACAGCAAGTGACTTGATATGCAAAGGGTAGTACGGGGTATGTTCAATCTGGTATCTTTGACAGGCGTAAAAGTTAAGATATGTAATTGCTTATAAGTGAATGCTTGATAGAAGTTTGTTAACGCTTCCGTTTATGATTTTTGACTGCCCCAGGGTTTTCTAAATACCGTTCTACACATTGGCGTAATAAACTACAGTTCTAAATAAGAGACTGTATGTACTGGGAAAGTTTTCAACATGAAACATCTATGAAGCTTTTGGGAGAGAGTGGTTGCAATGGGTGATTTTTGGCGTAGACACTTTGAAACATTTAGTCACCATTAATATTTTTGAAAGTAGTACAAAGCAGAATAATTATTGCCCAACTATGTTAACAAGAACAAGCCTTTGTTTAGAAGTGAAAAGAAGACTGAACTTTTTCTGAAAGTCTCATTTCTAAAATAAAACAATCAACCTCATTTTGCACACGTTGTGCAAACAGACAACAGTTCACAAAATTTAGGCGGTAAAATGTGAGGGCTTTTTGACGACTTTGGTTGGTCGTCTTCATCGGACGATGTTACTCTGCGACCAACTGAGCTAAACAGCAACATCTACACCACCCAGTCGTCATACATCTGTATCCCCACCCACAGGTAGTACAAGTCCCTAAGATCCTAGCCTTGAAGGTGAGCATGCCATACCATCTCTACGAACCACTGCCTGGTTTTACGAAACTAACCATTCATAGCTTACTCCACCAATATGGGGTCTCAGAAACAGGTGCACAGCGTGAAAATTCATCGGTTAGCGTTTCTACCTACCTCGTGAACAAATTACTCACTTCCTTGTGTTTTAACCATTTCCACGAGCGAAGTTGATTCAGTCACAGTCAAACCCGTCATACAAAGTTCTGACGGTTCACCGATTGACAGTACACGTGAGTATGGTCAGACGCAAGTACTATTCACGATATGTTTCAGTGCGCACTAGCGTCTCAAACTTTAGTGGCGATGTTTTAGGGATATTGTACTAAATGCAACCTTTAAGTTCAGTTTGAACAATTTTTGGCATAAAAGTTGTGTTCTGGGGACCTGAGAATTCCAGATTGCTCGATTAATTCAAATCTCCACCTGAGCACCTCGGGCCGGCTGTAGTAGGGCGTTATATAGTACCTTACTGGCCAATATTTGTAGCAAATCTAGAGTCAGATCCGATAGTCTGATCAATCAAACGCACAGCAATAACAATTTGACCGCTTATTATTGATTAACAGTGGATTCCGGTTCGTACAAACTGAACGTCACCCAGTGACTTTTTACTCGGTGATTTTTGTCCATCTATGACACAGCCCAATGTAGTTCTTTACGTCAAGGTTTGTATAGGCGAAGGCTTTTGTTATGAAGAGACTTTTCTAACTTTAGATATAGTTGTTTCATTCAACTTATTGTAATATTCAGCACTCAATTTGTAAACTTCCAAATTCGAATGCGAATAAAAGCATCCATTACCTCGCTGTGCATTCCGAGTCTAATGTTATCACTTCAGTCTTCTACCAATGCACTTTACCTCAAAGTCGCAACTTCCATCCAAAATGACTGAACAGAACTGAATATTTCATTCACTAAATTATACTTAAACAACATTGTCCAGTATCTTATTGTCGATGTATTACGAGATAATCACTCCGCCAAAAAAGGAATGACATTAATTTCTATTTCTGATCATCACTTGAATCTGACTATTCAGTCGCTTACTACTCAATGCGGTTTGCCTATTCGCTCCATCGCAATGGAGAGTAAACAAATCATCAACTTACATAACTTCATGAGTTACTGGGTCAAGCAAGTGCACCAAACATTTTGGCTGCTAGTGCGAATTGCATGTCAAAGGAGATTCGGTTCATGCTTCTTGTTGACAAACGTAAGGCAGATGACAAAACACCGGACTCAGTGGATTGAACGTTGGTTTCGATTGAGTGGGTTTTCTAATAAATGACGCATCAGAAGCCACAAGAAGGATATTCTGTTATAAACGTTTATGCCAACTTACAACTTGACTGATTATTTGTAATGTTCACATGTACTGCTGATAAGGGAATCCCGTTAAGTGACTCCTTTCAGTTACCACCGTTATATTTATCATAGTCAAATGCCGTATATTCATTAGTATCAACGAATTATATGTTGCTTACAATAATGTTGAAGAGAACACTGATGAACCAGTGAGTAGTGATTACAAATCAATACATCCACCGTTTTGAAATGCTAACAACTTGAGTCAAGCTGTGATACTTTTTTAATGAAACAACGTTGCTCAGATAATTACAAAAACTGTTCGATACTTTTTCTTATTTTCACATTGAATTTAACTAGGAAACACTTGTGCACACTAATTCACAGAACGTTCTTTGGTGGCCCAGTTGCACCATACTTAACAGCAACAACTAAAGAAATCAGGAATTTCACTCGGCGGTACGACCTGACCTGTCCAGTAGAGGACATAATTTGTTGAACCAACTAGCGGTATGTGTACATCTCTAGGTCAGGTAATTCATGTTGAGCTGGTCATATAACAGCTGGAAAAACGGAAACGGTGAGACGAAAACTGATGGTCAAAATAGAGTGAGTTTTAATCCGGTTTGTCACAGATTGTCTGTGATAAACCCGATTGTTCAGCCTGACGAATCTGCTTACCGTGTACCTACCAACAGTGATTTCGCTAACAATGACTGGTGCAGCACATTAAGTACAGTCATCTTATCCATCTTGGTACATTACAGAAAGAAATTTACTCCCCAGATTGATTGCGTTGTTACCTTCATCTTGGTGAATTAACTGAATCAGCTCTTTTTAATACGGTTCAAATGCTTTCAGACTAAACTAATGTTAACGCCAACCGATCATGAAATCATCTGCCTACATCTTCGTGCGGAATGGACAGCTGTGTTACACTATTGTGAACTGACCGTTCCTAGCACCATTATGGCTTCTAGATACCGCTGAAATCGATACATGTGACGAACGCTTGAGGTTTTCCGTGAATCACAAGATTGGGGTATTATGAAGAGATCTGCCTTTGTTCACGGCTCGTAATATCCAACGCCTGCAAAACCTCTTTTATGTACCCAAGTGACCCCATGTCCCAGTCATCCTTATCTAGTTGGTCCCGTGCTCACGTATAAGTACAGAGTTAAGTAATGTAAAACAATCCCTGACTTTCCAGTTTGTTTTCTGACCTCTTGTCATTGGAATCAACCGAATACTACAGGCTGAAAGAAACACAAAACAAATGGTTGCAACGGACGGTACACTTGCAAGCACTGAGGAGTATGGGGGCAAGGAGAGAAGTGTGCATAGGCATATTCACTTGACGAATGTTGGGGATTTGGAAAAGGCGAAAAACGATAGGAAGAGAATGGAATAGTAAGTAAAACGCAGTATGATATGGACATGAACATCAAAGCGTGAAGCAAGCGCATTCCGATTAACTGTGGCGTTCTGCACTACTGTCAAATATGACTCGCCGCGTCAAATTTGTTGAGATGACCACGCTGTTCGGAAGTTCGCCTAACCGTTGCGAACGCAGGCATCACTTGGTTGCTGTAGGTCATCTATTGATAACACATGCTTGTAGATATACGTTACGTAGGCCGAGGCAGCTGGATATTTTCCATTAAATTTTCACGACAAGTTCAAGTGCGCAACTTGAGTTGAGGGTATACCGTCGAGATTTAATACAACTGGAAACACTTACTGAAAGGTGGTATCAAGGAAGAACACCATCCACACTTGATCACAGTCTCCGTGTTCAGATAAAACTTTCAGCCTGCCCACTTTGAAAGGAAGCACTGGACTTCAGTTGCACTCTTTTTTTTACAGCTCATCAGTATAGTACATTCTTGTAATCTGAATCCCCGAACCTTCACTACTGACTTGAACCATGCTCATATGGTTCAATAAAGATAGTAACTTCAACCTAATTGATAAGTCCAGATCATAGGGTTTTTGTCTGGACAGAACAGAGTGATTCTGTTCATTCTGCCCTCTAAATGATCGGGCAAGCAGAACATTAATCATACAACGTTGCGGTTGAGGATTTGGGTTAAATTATTTGGTCATGCCCATTGTGAGGTTGTTGGTGTTGTGGTTAACGTGTCAGAGTGCGAACTCCGGTGCGGACAATGATATGCACTACTGATGAGCTGTAAAAAGTGAACGAAACTCGAGTCTAGTGCTTCCTCTTGAGGTGGATTGGCCGAACGTTTTATCTGAATGCGAGCGCTGCGATCAGTTGTGTGTGGTGTTCACTTTTGAAACAAGCTTCGAACAACTCTTCGAACCTTACCGAAAGATTTCAACCAAACCACCTAACATTACAAGAATCACATTAGCTTTATACGTAACACATTGCATTTGGGGGACAGACTGAGAACTTACAGAACAATAATTCCTTCTACGGATGGCTTTAACTGGCTTTCCGTTTCAATGTAGTGCAGTACAGTATGCTTTATTAACGCCTGATGGGGTTAAACTGGAGTTGTCGTATAGCGTCACAAACGTTTTGAAGTCTTTACTTTTGGTCATTAGTAATCGTGGATAATCACTTCACAGTTTCCTCTCACCATTGTAGTAGCAGCGGGATTAGAAGATGTGATTTGACGACAGAGAATAATAAAAAACCCAATGAGTTCGGACTAGGAACCCCGAGGACCACTGCTTGGTCTGCAGTGTTGGCGCTAACTTTATCGTTGCAACAGGTCCAAAATAAATTCATATTTTTAACCAACAAAATCACTTGGTTGTTTTGGAACAGGCTGGCAATAATTTATATGCTGGGATCGGTTACGATATAAAACAAAAACCTACTTACGGAAACAGCAGAATGCAACAGGGAATTTAAATCAGTGTAAAAAGATGGATATGTTTTCACTCAAAATGCGAGTAAAGCGGAAACTAAAGTCAACAGCATAGAGCAAATCACTGCCCTCGTATGACTTGTAACACGTGGATTATCTAATGAATTTCAGAAATACAATCTAATCGCATGGTAGATCTCCAGTGGGATTTTGCTAAACCGAAAGGCTGACTTGGTGCCCCATTGAGTTACAATTCACAAACATTTAATTGTTCACGATTCGAATAACGTCAGAATGGTTGAAACTGTGTTAACTTCTGTAGTGTGAAGATTTGTAGCATCATCTGAAGAGGCAAGTGTCGAATAATTGTGCCTGCTTGAATTCCACAGCAATTGCATGCAACGTTGTGAATATCTAGTTGGAAGAATTGTTGAACTTTCTGTAAGAATGAATTGATGTCGTGTATTCGCCTGG
Source organism: Paragonimus westermani (assembly GCA_008508345.1). Classification (NCBI taxonomy): domain Eukaryota; kingdom Metazoa; phylum Platyhelminthes; class Trematoda; order Plagiorchiida; family Troglotrematidae; genus Paragonimus; species Paragonimus westermani. The sequence goes on from QNGE01001176.1 coordinate 79,781, forward strand.
TCAGTTTTTATGTTGATAAGAACGACCTGGCAGCAATAGAAATGTTATAATGCGACCAATTTAATGGTTGGCAGCATGCTCATTCATTTGCTTGAAGCAGTTATTAGTCGCCGTCATTATGTGGGTTATAACCTTTCACAGCATTCAGTGAATCTTGATAGGTGCGCACTACGGATCCTTAGGCTGGCACCCCTATCAGCATTCCCCAATGTAAATATCCACAGAACTCAACTTTTAACTAAACGGAGATAGTGAACAATCATCTTCGAAAATGACGTCAAATGTTTTGACAACGACTGGTAAAGTAGCTCAGTTTTCACGTTTGAAAACCAAGGTAATCCCATCATTCGAGCGTTAGCCCGTTCGACCCTAGAAATGGTTTAGCCCGTGACTAGGCACCAAAGAACACTAGCCAAATGATCTCTGTGTCTTCACTACGAGTATGGCTGGAGCTGGCAGGCACCTCAATAGGGCACATTCCACAAGGTAGCAGCTCACTTATGGTGCAACCCAGTATTTAGGTATCCAGTTTCATACCAGCTGTAAAATGTTCCACAGAACAGGAATTACCAGAAACGTTACATAGTGGGCATAGTAGGTCGTAACCCCATATAACTCTATACAAGAGGTGAGAATGAGCTGGTTCCCTCACGTTTCATTCTAATGTCTATTCCATTTGAATATTAATTGTATGTTTTCCGTTTAAATGATTTCGTGCGGCTATTCATCAGGGCTTGATGGCAGAATGCAACTAACCGTTATCCACTTGTCCGTTGGTTGTAATTAACGTTGTAACTAACAAAGTTATGGCTAACGAGCAATTCTCTCTCTATTTCCATTATCATAGTTAAATTCTGGCACATGGTTTTAACAACGTTGCTGTTCTCATAAGCTGCAATCATACACTGAAGTACTAAACCTGATTCCCCTTTGGACTCCAGGTAAAACTAAAGATCCCAAGTTCTCCTTGGCACAACCAATCGATACCTGGTAATTTCAAATGTTACTGAAACTCCACCAATTCACTTCAGCTCAGTGGATAGAATCACACGCAGTCCTGTATGAATAGATTGCGTTTGACTATTGTGCGAAATCAGTATGCACACCGGTATCAGTTGAATGTTTGGTTTGGTTTTTAGCAACCATGGACTGTGTTGCTATCCAGTTCTTCAGGCATTATAAAACGTATCATTGACATCAATATTGCAGACAGAGTGAAACACAGCAATCTCATAAATTTAACGTATATGTTTTTTTATCTTGTGATGTGTTCTTTCATAACAGGAAAGCAGGCTGCCCCATACTTTTAATTCAAGTCGGAGAAAACTGTGCGTATACAAACAGTGAACGTTTAACCAAGTTTTTGCGAATAGTATATCAGAGCTATTAAGCCGTTGCTTATTCCAACTGTTCCTTTCAGATCAACAGGGTGAATCACATTTTACAAACGTAAAGTTATTATAACATGAAAGTTTAACAAAGCATTCATGGTTTTGTTTTAAAAACGTTGTGGTACGTAAAACACCACACGAAACACTGCCTGATAGACCCATTTTTCTTATGACATCACCGGGTTTGATATCATTAACACGAGAACAAACAGAGCAGGAGAAAGTGATTTTGTTTTTGTACCGGAATCGCCAGAACTCTTTGCAGTGATGGTCACGTTTTTCATTCACAGTAGATTGCATCCGGTTGTGCGCTTTTCCTAAACGCTTATGGTTGTGGGAAAGGTGGGATATCAATCATAGAATGTTTCTGGATTATCACGTGGTTACTGTTACTTCAAAAGTTGGTAGGAATACTCACAGGATTTCACCGGCTCAAATTAAAGTCCCAAATACACAAACAATTATCCGAAGTGAGTTTTGCGAAATGGAGTGAATGGCTACTCCACTTCCTGGTTTTATCTCTTAATCAACTAATCGTTGTCTAAGGTTATTACGGTAGAGTCGTGCATAGTTAACGTTCTGTTACAGTTTGTATTCCGAATATAACAATACTGCTTTAACCAAACTGCTATGACTCTGACCGTTTTACAATCACACAGTGTAACTATCAGTATTCACATTTGACTAACTGTAATCATCGTTCAGTATAGTTTCATGGGTAACTGAAGAAAACTTAAGATGAACTTGAACAAGCATTACGTGTTGCTTCAACGAATTGTTCAACCCCAACAGAGACAGGGGTACAAAATCGAAATGCTTAGACTTTGGCTGCAACCTAAAAACACTGAATTAACACGGCAATGATAAGCGGGCATCGTATAATTTGGAGCAGATTTGTAACACGATAGTGCATACTGCTCTGGATTTAGGTCAGCGGTTAATAACCCTGAAATGTGGTATTGACATGACAAAACTCATTTAAAATCATTCACTATCATACCTGGCCGTTCAACCTGGACAACGAACATTTAACCATCCAGTCACATCTTGCTGAAAGTGGACAGGTTGACACGGTAGGAGCATACTTGCGAATATCAATCCTGAATTGCCCCAACCACTGAAGTACAGCTTAAAAGGAGGGGTTTTAGATCATTCACATTAGTTACACGTGTATTTCGGCTGACTTTATTTGCAGGAAGGCATTAAAAAATTTTAAGTATACCCTAACATTTTTAGTTCATTCGAATGTGACTGAAAAACTATACGGTGGTGTTCCCAAATAGTCTTAATATAAAACTGAGAGAAGATCCACACGTTCATCAGAATGCAGAATTCCGTTTTAAAGCAAAAGTCAATCATGTTACAGTTCATCTCCTTGTAGTTCAACGCGAACTGGGCCAGTTACACAAAATCTTGGGTTATTTTAGCCTTCAATAATCATCTTCAAAATGTCCGGTGTACCTGCAGGATTATTCACGTATGTCATCAACTGATTACCCGGTGCTCTGTACACACAACAGTATTCAATGGTAATACTGGAAAACCTATTCGTTAAGTATTACGACGTTCATATGTCTGAAAACTGGAGCTAATTGACGTTTGTCCAAAGACTATTCCTGGAAAAATCGGAAAACTCATCAAATATAAACGTATATCGACGTTTGTCAAATAGACAGAAAACGAATAACGGACATTCCATGAAGTTTGGCTGTTTGTCTTGATGTATCATTCTCTTTAGCACCGATCCATAGGATTTTAGAGACTAACAAATAAGGTGATTCAAAGGTAATGGGGAAAAGTGTGGTTTACAGTTTAGTACCTTATTTGAAGAGATTCACATGATATTAATACCATCAGTGTGTCTTAGAAGGCGTCTTAAAACATGGCGGCAACGTCATATTCCCGGTTATTTCATGCTCATTTTAATTGTTTTCTAAGATCGGTGTAAGTGTCATAGGTACAGACACCTTCAACGATAGCTCCTCAGAAGAGATTTAATGTCTGTGGTTCAGTCACTAACTCGAAGAGGATAGAATTATGTTTGATAGAGAAAATTGTTAGTATACGAATCTTCAGCTTTCTTTTCACATCACCCATTTCCTACAGACTCTTACACACCTACGCCTGGTCTCTCACGTGGTTGTGGGTGTGTTAATCGGATTGCTCTATTTCCGTATTGGTAACTTGGGTAACGAAGTGATCAGCAATGCGGCATTCATCTTCTTCAGTTTGCTGTTTATTATGTTCGCCGCTCTCATGCCAACAGTGATGACTTGTAAGTGAATATCCGTACGTGGTCAACTACCCTACCTGTCAATCTCGATATTTAATAATTGGTTTTATTAGCAGCTGATTGTTCGGGATTTTTTTTACAACTAACTGCACCGGCTAACTACTCCAGTTCTCAAAACAGTGGTATTGTTGGGTTTCAAAGTCATGGCAATCCTGTTGAGGGTATCATAGTGGAGAGCAGTATTGCACCACGTACAACTGCGCCCCTTAAAACCATCTTCTACCCAGAAACTGACAATAACCGTCATTTAGAAAATAGTAATAAATCAAGTGACAAACTGACAGCTACCTGTTCACAATTTTACAGAATGAAACCTGCGTGAAAATATCTTTAGGTTGTAATCATACAAATCTCTTGAAACTATTTACTTTCTCCGCAACAACGATATAACTTGAAAATCACCGTTACTCTCACCTTTCGTATTCACATAGAATTTGCAAATCACTTCGTTAGAACTTGGCCCACCTTCCAATGCGGCAGCCATACTGGACACTGCGTCATTGACTTCACATTGGTTATGGCCAAATTACCATAGTTAAGCGATTTGCCGCATATGCTAATGAGCAATACCCCGGTTCGGTAATCGGTTTGCGAGAAAACACAGTAATTGACCTGATAACGCCAGTCAATACCATTAACATAAAATCACAATTGCTTCAATCATTAAGCTTGCCAAGTGGATAGAGAAAAGAAATATATAAAAACCGGGAAGCAGGATAACACATTCATATCCAATACGAGGTTTACAGAAAACAAGGTTGTCAGTGCAAACACTGAAAGTAACCACGCTTGCATCACAACATCCTGATCCATCTTAGCCTGAATTCCATACCCACCAGTAAGAAAATCACAAGGTTTTTCACAGTTCTCGCTCACTCATCCTTTCTATTCTTGTTTTCAGTTCCAGTTGAAATGCCCATTTTCGTACGTGAGCATATGAACTATTGGTACAGCCTGAAAGCCTATTACCTGGCCAAATCGTTTGCTGATATTCCATTCCAGGTGTGTGTCATAATATTGTTGTCCCAGTCCATGTGTCCCAAAATCACAACATTTGACATTTCGTTACTAACTTCAACACATGTTTTACATTTGTTGTGCTCCACCTGTGTACCACGTTCCAGATGTTGGCCATTCGAAGTGGATAATATCGGTAGTAATGTTCCGTTTTGCTTATAATGTCGTGTTGTTTACTGCCTAACAAAACAGTGAAACTGATCTGCTCCTTCAGATATGCACATCCTTGTGACGTTAGTTGTGTCTTGTGGGAACGAAAACATTTTGCTATTGACAATCAATTATCTAAACAAAACGTTCGTAATATCATCCAATCATTAATTGCTTGCGTAAAAGAAACGGTGTTGTGTGAGTATAAAAGTAAGTCCAGCGTTTATATTTTGGGCAACTAAACTGTTCTGATAATGTTGTGAGTATCTACATAGTTCTGAGACCACACGAACTAGGCATACAGTAATGTGGAGAAAAATACCGACGAAATGCAGAAATCTGGGGTGTGATTTTAATGCAGCAACCAACAGCAACAACATACTGATCATTAAGCTTGCGTACTTTGGACTTATCTGGTACTGTTTGAGAAATCTGAAAACTCAAAATTTCACCCCGTTACTCGTTTTTACTGAGTACGAATAGCCAGGTTGATACTACTTCATCATTAGTTCAATAGATATGCATGTGTTTAGTGAATTTCACCCAGTTCGTAGACAAGAAAAGGCCGCCGGTAGGACAGAGTTAGGTCAAGTTATCCATTACAAGTGACCAGCGACTTAAAATGTAAATATATTTGTCAAAGGGGATGCAGTTAAGATTTCTTCTGGGATTACAAACTGGTTTTCAAAATTTTTACTTTAGAAACAAGAAGGATTGCACAAACGTTTGTGTGAATCGGATTGTGCGATCGATTGACGATCGATCCGCTGAGAGCTGGCATCCACTCTCTAACTAACATGAAGTGGTTGACCGATATCTTTTCTACCAAACATACAGCCTGGTTATGGTCTGCTTAGCAGTCAATAGCGGCTAGATGTTTGACGATTAGACTGCTGATGAATTTGATTAAACCAGTTCAGAGCCAGACGATTTTGACAATTTTTGACCCGTTTAAGCAAACACTTCATCGTCTAACTTGTGTATTATTTTGTGCATCGAAAAAGGAACGAACTGACCTGTGTGAACTGGTCAAGGTCCAAAATTCTGAATTTCAATCTGAAATTTTTGTAGGAACCTTTAGGAAGTCAGTGACATACAAAGAAGATCAAAGCCTGGCTGGTATTCACATAGCGTATGACACCATAACGCTTTTAACTTGACTCAGATGTATATGGGAACAATTCTGCACATATGCCTTTTGATACCAAACGACTATTAGTAGTATCACTAGTGCCGAATTCTCGATGTTCACTTCGTGAATGCGATTAGTGGGGTATTGACGTGTAATACGAAATTTTTCGTGGTTAAATCAGTCAGTTGACTCCTGTGTGAAATCCAACCCTGGAGTCAACCATACCTGGCTTACTCAATTACTGCTAACAACACTGATAATCCAATTTCCCCCATAAGATCCTAAGTTATGTTAGACACCGCTGGGTCCTGTGAGGCTATCGTGAGCCTGGTATTATCCTCATGCTGTACCGTGACAAATGTGTAAGCGTTTATGCTACGACAAGAGAAAATCATAATGACATGATGTCGCATATACTGTTAGGTGGATCTATGATATTAACTCCCTGAATACAAGGCACAAAAATGAACGTATACGACAAACCAGTATAAACTATCTGATTCATTCTGCAGAAGTTCTGAGTCCGAAGTGGTACCCTGTCAATGAATACAATTACCGACTGTGTGTCGTGTGAGACGATGAACCGTTTCAGCTTAATTCGTTGAAAAAGATTTTCTCACCGTTAATGATGATTTTCTGAGAAAATGATTTCTCACCTGTTACAAACCGTAGACAAGCACCGCGCTTATGTTACACAGAATTACTGACTCTTTAACCCACCTTCTCTACAAAGTTTTGTAAACCAGATTTCAGTTCTTCATTAGGTTTTTCACCATTGCACTTCTGTTACCGAACAGCATGGAGAAAAACTGTCACCGAATGTACAAAGCGGCCAATGTAGCTTTCGTCAGACCACATAATTTTTTTCTTCAAAAATCATGTTGTTTATGTCTTTTTATAAGCATGCTTTACGGCTATCGGATTGGTAGATATAGCAGCAAATCCTCGAATCGAAACAATGTTAATTTCTGTATTTCAGTTGTTATTTGTCCAATATAGTTCAAGTTTCAGATAAAAGCAACCTTAGCGTCATACTGTTCTCTACATGTTTGCGTTTATCGGCAAAACCATCACCGGTAGGTTGTTCACCTCATCCACGCATAATGCGGACGCAACACCGCGATCCAAACTCAACCGAATGAAACTTTTGGTGTAGTTGCAACAGATTACTGTTCTAACGATCGCAATTTCACTACACGCCCATCTACTTTGTTTCCCCATCTTAAGAATTGATACCCATTCCCAAGGATATTAGTCTATATAGGGTTGATAGTGGTTTGCTTGACAACAAATAAGTGACTCAGCAGAATTCGCTGAACTCACAGTGCTGTGGCGATAAATAATCACAGCGTTTAGTTACATTTGTGACTGGGAAGGTAGGAATGTAATGCAAGCGTAAAACTTCTTATATAGACTATTGTCTAAGTGGGAAAGCAATATATGAATGGAGCCTAAATTATCACAGGAGCTATTTTCTGTTGTTCACCCTCAAATGAGGGAACCGGTATCATTATTTCTGCTCTGTGTGGTTTACTCCATTATCCGATGATTGGCAGGAATATTACATATTCGACTAGATGAATCAGCACTTGAGTGTATCCTGAAGTAAAACATTCACGATAAAACCAAATTTAGTTATCGTTCAATAAACAGTGTTGGTTTTACAAACAGTTTGTTTTAGATCAACTTTGTTAAGAATAAACTCACAACACTATTGCCTGTAAATGGGGTCTAGGAACGATGATTTCAGACGAACTCTGTTCAACTCTGCACAGAATCTCGACAGTCAAGCAGTCGAATTCAGTATGCGAATTATTTGCTAGATTGTATGAGATGTTTAATGTTGAAGCACTTCCACGATACTCATTGTGCTGGTACGACCCTCATCGTAGAGAATAAATCACGCTTGTCATTCAGGACTGGCACTGTCCTTCTGCCGAACACACACCGGCAACAGACAACGCGCGTAACGACACGTCGTTTATCCTTTCATTCAAACAAGTCACCACTCTGTTTACCATCAATATGTCGAAGGTGACTTGATTGTGGAATACAGGATGCTGCAGATGGCCTGTCACCATGTGAGTAATCATGTTATACTAAATCCAGTTCCATTACTCAGAAGTAATTTAATGAGTCATTTGGCTCGCATACTACTGGGAATTCAGATTAGGTTCAATGTGATAGATCCTACCAAAAGCTATCATCAAAACGTCACCAGGTGGAATGTTTAAGCATGAACTCGGCGTACATATAAGTCGACCCATGGAAATAGTCACATCAGAATTAATTTGATGTAATGTACATAAGCTGGCCTTCCACGACTGCCTCTGTTGTTTCGCACGTCATTGTAAGCGTATTACGCATATATGCGGTGGCGGTTTGATTCATTTCCCCCTCCATAATAATCGTTTTCTCAACACATTTTTTTCTCTTGCAATGCTAATTTTCCAGTTCTGTCCCATTAAAAATTTTGTACTGATTATTTTCGCCTAATCGCTCAATCAAATACGACTTGTTTATATCCATGTCTTATCTTTTCACCCACGTGATGCTCCTGTGAATCCCATGTTTCTCGACTGCGTGTATGTTGGTCAAGTGAAATTTTTGTAACAAAAAAGCTTATTTCAAGCACACCGCTAACGCCTAGGTCATGCAGATTCTTTGATTTTGCACGTGTATTTAATAAAGGTCTGTTGTTCTGCTGTCGTTCTGTCCTGCTCGATAAATAATATGTACAGACGATGGCAAATTACTCATTGTCACAAGAGGGTTTATTTCACTGGCGTCAAAACACACGTACTCCAAGGTTTCGCTTGAACTCAAACCCATTTCGCGTTCATGTTAGTAGTGAGATTCACGTAATGAATTTCTGAATGGTTTCTAATCAAACAAGAATAAAGTTCACGTTTGAAAACCTCAGTATGAAAATGATTCCAAAATCAGTTCCTCATTCTTCTACGGGAATGCATCAAGAAGAATTGAAAGGAGGTCCTGTTCATTCAAAAATTACAAATGTTTTTCCAGGTTTGTGCCGTGCAGAATTCGTATGTCGAATCACCGTAATATTAATCACAGCCATCACACACGGCTAAATGATTCAGCCTGATGGTTTGATTACGTTTGGTCGAGCTTCAATTCTTGGTGGTGTGTGGTATGTAACAAAACAGTACAGCTTAGATCGTTACTGCAACAAACCCTCTAGAAATATATTCAGTGAAAACGACACACATTAAAATCACTGTCAGATGACATTGCCGTGAATAGAACGATATAAGTGAACCTGGTCATAAGATTCGTCCTGTTTTATCCCCTCAGGCCATCGTTACGTGTTGACACTAAGCAAACCTAACAGATTTACAAACACGTTATTCAGGGACTAGGTTAAAAATATGTGTGCCATAGCATACAGCATGCTTGTGCACGCAAAATTATCGTTACCGTATTTCCGCCGGCAATAACAGCCATGTGTGCATGGAATTAACTGTAACACCACAACACACGAAATCAACCTTTACAGTCAGAGTAAGTAATCAACACAGTCCATTAATACCTAAGTGAACGGTTACTTGTATATTGTGAACATCGACATCAGGAGATTAAAGAGCCAGGAAACATTATTTTAACCATTGCAAGTGTCCTTATTAGCATGCATACTTCTTCCTTTCAGACTGATTATTTATGATGTAACAAAGACAGGTCAACAGTTTCACACAGTTTTGCTCAAATTCTTCCATGCCCGGCAACCAGTTTATGATAATTAGTTATTCTGTGTTGACTGACGACTTGCCGAATCAATTTCACCGTATGAAACGCAGTTTTACCTGTACGGCCACACGGATGGATGCACTCTTTTGTCATTTTTCGGTCTTGTTCTGGAACACCATTTTGTGTGCGTATTTTTCAAATATATGACTGCACGGTGTTTTCTGGAAATGTTGATACGAAATGGTAAATCAATTAACTTGTTTGGTTCAGCTGTAGAATATATATCAAATGGCTTCATATATTCGTATCTAAGCTTTTTTTGAAGAACACTTCGCTTACTGCTTGAAGAGGCGTGATCATTTGTAAAACTTCATTAGCATTTCAACTGCTTGCTCGTGTCCAAATTGCTAGTTACGGCCAACGTCCATCTGATATTTATAAACGTTTACTTTCTCAGTGACTTTAGAAACTCCCACCACTAATTTTTCTGAACACCAATTAACCTTGGTGGTTTCTACCGTTTACTGGAGATTTCCATCCAGAGTGATTCAGGTATTTCTTTCCAAACCCAATAGTTATTAAGTCGAGCGGTTTAACATAATTCACGTCAACTCATACGAACGTTTAATGGAAATATTCTTCTCCAGGTGTTCTTCCCTATTGTCTACGGTAGTATTGTCTATTGGATGACAGAACAGCCGGCTGATGCTATCCGATTTCTTCTATTCCTACTGATTTGTATCCAAACATCGCTTGTTGGACAATCTTTGGGTTTGCTTATTGGAGCGGCCACTTCAATGCAGGTATGTTGCTGATCTTAGGTTTTTCATCAGACATTCTTGAATCTATCTACTCACTCTCGTGTTTTCCAGGTCAAGGAATCCACAGTTGTGATATTAAAGGGTCAAGTGTTACATATATTTCAATTTGAACTACTTTTCCGAAATCGGTGCGGTGAAATAGAGTAACTGTGCTCGTGAATATTTCGGTCGAAACAACTATCGGACCGAATATGTAAAAGGTTGCATGGGCATTCAATCAAAACCACAAAATTCGCCTTGACACATTTCTGTGTCCGACTATATCATTTTTAATTTGACACGAAAATGAAGTATAACGGTGTTAAGAAGGATACCTCCAAATACAATACGCCCGTATTGTTCATTCCATTAGATAGTCGGAAGTGTCCGCCGCCGACTGGGTATTGCAAGCGCTCAACGGATAACGACATGTCCTAATGCGATGATGGCTACGTGATCTAATTCAGGGTGATGTCCTGGTAAATTGCCACGGAGCGGTTATCATGCAGGATTCCTTCCCTCTTGTTTAACAGCTGAATTTTTTTACCGCAACCAGTCTTACATTTCTTTTTAGTAAAATGGATTTTCCAGATCAGCTAAATGTTTGACAGGTTATTCCGAACTGCTTAACGTGATCGTCAAGTGTTTCAAAACGTGATTTTAAAACTGCTAGATAGGTCAATCTAGTTCACAGTTGTTGTTATGTTCAACTTCGAAGATAATCCGCAAGATTAAGTTTCCATTTTACACACAAACGAGAACAGCGAGGCAATCCGGATAATGGCCAGTATTACGTTACCACTAACAATTATTCAACTCTCGTAGCTTGCGTGTACCAAAACTTACTCTGATTCACCCGTTTTATCGAAATGAATATAAAAGACTGGAATAAATAACTGGTTATTTCCGCTTGAGTGTTATCCTCCTTAGGTTGACAATATTCATTGTCAGCAGAACAAGAGTGCGATAACCGAAAGACCATAGTTCTACCTCAAAAACCTTCGATTCTCTCACCTCATAATTTTCGAAGTTCTCTTAGTTTATGGTTGTCTGAAAGTACACACTCACCACCAGCCACAATAGTGCTGAACAAATATGAGAAAACGAACCGATATTCAATCGTCGGTACCTACTTAATTGGGAGCGATCAACCTGAGGCACCGAGAAGTCATTTCTTTTAAACAGTATTCAGGGTGCATCACAGGGTATGTGTAATGGTTGTCGATGCCACGGTGTTCATAAACAATGAACAGTGTAAATGACACGAACTGGGGCATTGATTCCACGAATAATGTGTGAGCCATCTTTCACGATAACCGTGAGAGAAATGCACTATATATTCAAACCCGAACTTCTGTTCACCTTCAGAAATGTGAAACGGTGAGCACTCGACCAACGTAACTGCTGATATTTTATTTCTGTAGAAGTTCGTTTTTCCTGTGTTATTTGGCAACGATATTCTCATCTCCTCTACATGCTGTACCCTCAGGCTTGATCTGTTCAACAGTCTCCTCCATATTCGTCATTCCTTTGATAAGTGTTCAGCTCGCCTCATTACATAGGGATTACTTCGGTTATTCATGCATATACGAGTGTCTTCACATCTAAACCGTACCGAAGAGTGCTGTGTCTCTAGTCACTGGCCACCCGGGCAGTATTACATAGAGTGATAGATCGTCATTCAAGACATGTGTAACCAAGGAAATTAGGTGAAAAAACGTAACAGCTTATAAACTAGAAGAAGAACGTCAGATATCTTAAGGATCAGACGCGTCACTGACAGTTCCAAAGCTTGAACGATAACCGACGTGCATAGTGGCATAACTCTCAGTCTGATAAGCGATCATCCAAAACGCTTTAGTAGGTTGCTCAGAGACTTTTCTTGCGTTGCTGTTTCTTTCAGTCGTTAGAAACGTCAATTATGACTGTGTCCTACAGCAAACTCCTCATTAATATGCACTGTTCGCGACCACTCACTCTGGTCTGTGTATCTTCGTTAACTCGGTCGTTGGTAAGGAACACACGGCTATTTTATCTACACACCTTTCCAGGGATTACTCCATTCTTTAGGCCACTCCCGGATACAGTTTTTGGTGAGATTATTTTATCGATATATCAAATTTATAGGCTCTGAAGGGGGACGCATAAACCAGTACGGTCAAGGCATCAGGACACAAACAGCACCACACAACACTTAGCACTCAGCCAGTTTATAGTCAATGTAAGCTCCTCATATGCATATTCAGGTTTCAAAAACAAGCACTTCAGTTTTGAGGTTTTCTTCACTTTACCACCAAACTTTCGACCACTGTTGTGATTTAATGCAAATGCGTTTGAATTCGGATGAATTTACTCAGACCCGGCGACGTTTCTGGTCATTTAAAAGAAAAAAACTTAGTGATATGTACACTTATGTTCGCTGTGTGAGACACCACTGCAGCAACATGTTGTTTTTTACTCATAACGCGTCCTTAACTGAATTTAGCGCTGAAATTTCGTGTCTGAAATCGGAACTCTGTAAACGACAATTAACCGTTCTGCTTCAATGCTGTCACTGCTTTCCTACTCAGGTGGCAGTTTTCCTCGGACCAGTCACTGGAATTCCAATCTTACTATTCTCCGGATTTTTTCTCAGTTTGGATTTAATCCCGAAATATTTGCAGTGGCTTTCCTACATATCTTTCACTCGTTATTCTTTCTCTGGTGCACTTAAGGTAAGTTATCATTTTTACACTATCCATCAGGCGGAGTTAATTAGTGAAGGTAGACAAATGTAACTGTCACGAGCAAACAGAAGTCCAGACATTGGGTACGCCAATCTTTGTTTGACGAGACTGTCAGCCTTCTGAACATGATCACCTTCCTGATTTTAGTCTGAACTGTGAACGCTTTATGAATACAGTTTGCCGGAATAATTATCGGGTGCCTTACATAGACAAACTTGTATCACAAAGAACTTCGGAATTTTAGTGGTCATTGAATTCTTTGAGATCCATGCATACCCACGAAATTCACCTTGGTGACTCATTCACACTGCAATACCATAATCGATCCGTATAACTTTTGTGACGCTATCGTAAATCGTGGATTGGACATTCAAACATCAGCCGCTGTCCATCAAGGTCTACATTGACAAAAACAAGACTGTAATGGACAATTGTTTGAAAGAACGGAAATAACCTCCTGGGGATTAAACCACTGAGTTATACATTTTACACTTCCCTGGATGCGAAAACTTCAAGCTGATTGTGAAGCTTTTTCTCATTGTAAAGACGTTGTTAGATTTGCAAAAATTTCACAAAATAACCCTTATAACACACCAGCCACCTCAGGTTTCACCTAATCAAATAAACGTGCAATTTCTAGGTCTAGTGTGACTACCAATTGATTTTTTTAAACTGTTTTAAGGCTTGTTGAGTTCTTTTCCATCGGTTAATTACTTCTCATTATAAACATCCACTTCAAATTGATTTTCCAACTGGCTTATTGCAGCCATAAAACATGCACTGTATCTAGAATTCAGCATTCGACTGGTACTTCTTCGATGGTATTTACTTCTCACCGTTGTTCTTGTGAGAACCCTGGCTGTGTGATCTGTGCATTCAGCTCAGCCTCAGAATGCAGGCTACCAATCGTGGGACAGGATATATCCAACGCCTAGAAATGTGCCGATGAGTACGCTGTCCAACTCGCCTCATCTAGAGGTGCAGTTAGTGAATGCTTGGTGCAGATTTTTTAACACTCTCCTAGACTCAGTGTGCCTGCAAAAATACTACACTCTCTATCTTACTACAGGTTAAAGACATTTAATTCCCCCCATCGAATCTATAATCTATCGCACAGATTATCTACGGGCTAAACAGGACCAAACTTGATTGTTCTCAGCAACGAAGCATCACCGTCTCATTTCCTTGTGTACAAAATCCATCGCTGGTGATCGATTCACTGAACGTGGGACAGTACCACCTGTACGTGGATATTTTGATTTTGTTCTTGTTTTTCTTCACTCTACGGCTCATGTCCTACTTTATTCTACGATGGCGAATCAAAGGTCAACGATGAACACAATTGCGGACAATCTGAAGTTGGATTGCGATGTCTTCTCATTACAGATTAAAAAGAACTATTCAACAGCTTCCTCGATTTCGTTGATTTATGTCCGATAAGGATTATATATATCATTCTTCCTTCTTAATGTTTATCCGGCTGAAAATCTCATTCAAAATTACACGAAAAGTATGTTTTCCTTAACTAGCTCATATATTGTCAACCATGGTCATTCTTATGACGTTGGAAAGAAACATTTTCTAATGTTGCTTTCATCACCTGACTTATGTTTCAATTTACGAATGCGTGGAAACTAAACGTGAACAAATTGATACATAACTCTTTGTGAAACACGACAAAACGATGCTATAGTTTTCTGTCACTATTTTTTATACTTATCCAAGGAGCTTTCCAGTTTTTTCGTGATTAGTGTTGTTCGAGCTGTTGATTTCCTTCAATTGTTTTATCGTGTTCCCTGTCTAACACATCATAATTAAGGATGAACACATACAAAGTTAGAATGAACAAACACTGTAACCTGAGCTTTCTCTTTCCTCATGTGAAAATCTTCACTCCTTCATTCCGACACACGAAAAACGTCACAAACTAGTTCACGCTGCCATGAAATCAATAAATGTTTCAAGTGATCTACTGATTGCATTTTAAGTAGTACAACTGTGACAACAAACGGTATATGCCCTATGCTTTTTGGATGACAGTGGATGAGTTTTTTTTATTAAGTTGACTGTTACTGTTAAGTTACTTTGTATGATTGGATTGCATTGAAGTTTGATTCAACTCAACATATCTCGGTACAGTGTAAACCAAGCAATGTGTCAAGGTCATTATTTTTCTCCTAGTGCATAACACATTCCATCCGTTCTCAATTATTATGCGCTTGACACACCTATTCAAACTACTTAAGACAGTCGGTTAACTAAGCGCTGACGGTGTACCACACACTTATTCCTGCCCTCCCAGTAAGTTGGTTTGACAGGAGACAGTGCTTCGGCACCTAAGAGTCTCGTTGAATCCAAGCTTCTAGCTGCTGAACATTAATTACGAACATCAGTGGATAATCACGTCCGCGTCATCTCCGCTGAAAAAAGCAACATTCACAGGTTATTCCTAGTTGCTCATATTCTTAGTTTTCCTAGGTTTATGCCCGGTGTTTGTCATCCATTTTCTCAAAGCAGTTGCTGAAGATATGTTCGATAAACAAAAGCCGTAATTCAGAGTGGGTGCAGGCCCAGTTAACGAACTCACCACAAACTGGTCAGTTATCACGTATCTACGGCTCTGAATGAAACAAATTTTGGGGGATAGGTTCGAAAGATAGTTGTTTCTTCGTGATTCTTCACCATGGCAGCATACTTAATAAAGTTAGAGAATGCACAGACACCGAAAATACTAGACTGATTTTCACAGGTTTGCAGGCTAGAAGATTTCGATCACTCAACTTTGTATTCCACTGAATTTCGGCTAGTGGTTCTGGTATGGTTCTGATATGTTCGACTAAAGATTAACAACACAAGACCAATTCAGATAACCAAACTCCAACTGATTTGTCTGCAGCTATAACGGGTTGTTACGATGATCCTGATCAACTCGATGATTACTTGTATTCAATAATTGAAGAAATGTCGCTCCTGTCGTCAACTTCATGAACACAGTCTATCAGTCTATCATTCAGTTAAACAACTCAACGTGTAACTTATATACTCCACTGCACAACAACAGCAGAACAAACAGGCGGACGTCACTTGTTATTAGGCAACCATTCTACTATTCAACATCAAGCAAAAGGCGTTCTAAGTGAATCAAATCCATAAGTCGCTAATTGAAGACGATCGTCGGAGTGATACCCACAGGTCGAGATTGATTCACACAGCCACCTTGTCGCATCGTATTGTGATCTGTAAAAACGGAAATTTTTTCGAACAGTAAGGAAACGGCAATGATCTTCCACAGACACCTCCGTGTGCTTGTTAGGAAATGGCTTGGGTATCCATTTTTCGGAAAAAAGGTCATCATTTTAAGCTTATTGCTTTTGGTCCTAACGGAGCCAACTATTCTCGTCCTTGCACCTACGAAAAAATCACATCCATACACATATGGACTGAATCACTTTGGTTTCCGGTAAGTGTGACGTTTTATCAATCTGTTTTCTTATTTCCCCAATACTGTTTCCTGGAAATGAAACGGTTCGGCGAAATAAATCAGTAACGCAGACGGAGGGGTCGTAGTAGCTATACTTTCACTTTTCGAACTCTCCAATGGGATATACATAATGATGAAAACGACCATAAAACCTCTCTAAGATTGACCTTTTTCATCGGTTACTGTTGCTCTGTAAGCCTCCTCATGAGTCTGTTCCCTTTGCCCGTGAGAAAGTTCAGCTATCAGCTTGCTTTCGTGTTTGTGATGCTTTCTGCTGAGTTGCTACTACAAGTTCGGCTTAAAACAAACAGGTGTTTTTATGGCATTTTAAGTCTGCATGCAACGAGACGCTATAGACTAATCAGTAAACCACTCTGAAGCTATACCAAAAGCAAAATAAACGAGAAACGAACGCTGTCAAAGTTGCTTTTAAACATACAATCTGGTTGTACTGCCCGATGTTACAACTATCATATATCTACCACAAAATACAAACCAACCATAATACAGACGACTTTTATTTGTTCGTCTCCTTAGTCCTCCAAATTGCGAATCGTTGTATCCGGTCGACTCAGTATGTTTATTGAATGAACATGAAAGATACTCAGAAGAAAACAATTTAGAACTAAACTGTATATTATTTGAAACAAGCAATTCAACTCAGGTGAATAGGCATATCTCTGATGCACTGATTCACCTCACCTATCAAATATGTTGGAAAGCGAGCATAGAGATCGTTCGGTTTAATAATCCTTGGTAACTGAAGTTGGTTGCTGTAAAGCGGAACGATATCAGAAGAGTTTAAAGTGAGCATGTTTAGTCTCACTGCATGGTCGTTGAGTTTTAACACACTACGCTTTTTGTTTGAATCTTGTCCACATGTTTGCCATTATCAGAATTAGATTAATGGATGCACTTTTACCCAGACAAGAGATTCAGAAGGATCTCTGATTTTATAATTTATCAGCAAAAATTGAACCGAATCTGCAATACTACTGGGGAACAAAACGCATTTCGGTAAAGCTGGTAACAGAATGAACAGTGCACTGGCTCTCTCCTTGCTGTTAAACCATTGAAGCGTCCAGGGTGATCGATCAAACAGGCATACACAGGAAACGGACAAGGACTGGTCAGCATACCTCTTTTGACAGCCTTATTCTAATGACGCAGAAATGCAACTGGATACGATGTTTATTGAACCAGATGCACTGACGACATGCTAGACAAACAGCGTAAACTTTCATGCGAAACGTTTTGTGCTAATGGATATCCGGAAGGATTATTACCTATTAATATGCAATGACCGGATCCGAATTGCCGTCAACTATTTGTCCCATGTAAAACAATTCATGCTGACCTACCATACAGATAAGAATTATCATGGCTATCGCTGATCGGTTAAATTTGTTGTAAATCTCTAAACGGGTTGCATGACTTCACCTTAAAGTCTTGGCGCCCAGCAGTGTTAACCCACTTTGTGCCTAATTATTTTCCTGTTCACATGGAACAAGTTACAGTGGTCGCACAACAAGGCACTTGTCACATCAGACACCTGAACTGCATCCAACATGGTTGACCACTGGAAAGCAGCGACAGTTATTCACAGCAGTTTCGGTCCAGCTAGTCACCCAGGCAATTTGAGATAATTCAGTCAGTGGGGCGTACTCGAAAATTTCAATAACGTATATTAAGTCGATGGGGTTAACCTGACTGCTTTTTAAGTCCAAAGAACGTCAGAAAAAATGCGACCGAAAGAATGGGAATTTGAACAACATTGTTTGATAGAATTTCAATACCAGTGCTCTATTACGCTGAATATGAATTAACCGGATACACAGATTATTCGACAGGAAGACGTTCAAAATGCAGTGACTAAACAGAAGTCCGGAAACAGCCACCAGTCGACGGGAAATGTGCTCATTAAAACAATCGGGTGCAGATGAAGGTGAGAGCTTATCAAACAATACCAAGAAATGAAATTTTAATAGGTAAGCAATGATATTTGTGAAAAAAAAGGAGAAAGCGAACACTCTATGTGCAATTGTGGCACAGAATTCACCATGATTGTTCACTGCATACAACAAAGACATATGAAAAGTTTAGGATCGGCTTTCTACAAACAAACCAAACATGTCTGAACGAATTCATCGCTCTGCGTTATGCCAAGTTAAAACATCAAACGTACCAGACGAACTTCAACAGGTCCAACGGTCGGTGTAGATGTCACACTTAAGCCACTGTAACTCTCGAATTGTATCCACGTTGAAGGTGTAGAATACGTCCCGGCTGGTGCTATGAATTTCGGAATCCGGCTGCGACACTCCAACATATGAGCGCCGAAGTCCATGATTAGAGCTTTGAGGTCGCAATTGGCTGTTATCGTTGTAACAAATAAGGCGATGACATAACTACATCTGTACTCTCCGTGTGACAAAAGGTTTCTACCGTGTTAAGTTCTACACATTTCTGAACTGACAACTATTGCAACAGTTACCGTGCAGTATTTGATTTGAAGCTGACCCACCGAAAACGCCATTGCTTGACTTCAGATAAATGGTAATCTGCTAAGATCTACATGACACCCTATTTTGTTGAGTGAATGTTTCAGGCATTTTCAAAACGAAATCGTTATCACGGAGCACAACACATACAGGATGTCATCTCAGTGAGCTGCAATGTCCTGTAAATAAATAGCGATTGGTGACTGAGGGAGACGACAATCTCGATACATTAAGTTTAAGACTTCTCCCCCTACTTTCGCCCAAAACCAACTGACCTGTTGACCCACCTATTTGACAGACAACACCGATTCACTATCCATCCAACTATTCACGCATTCTAAACCCGCTGTACTCACCAGATCGATTCTACTACAGACTCTTGCCTGTGTTTATTTGACCCGCCGCTTTTCATCATCTGCTTCGTCCCGTTGTTTATGTGTAACCTATCGCAAATAACACGGGATTTTCAATTACCGTTTGGTCTGGAGACGTTTCAATGCCAGGAGCAAAACGTTTGCAAAAACGATTTATCGAATATCCACTAATCGTTCAGGAATAGCAGAATTAAATTCATACCATGTTGAAGAGTCTCAAGAGAGGCAACGGAATCAAAATCAGAATCTTACAAACAAATTGTCATGACGAATCGTTGATTGTACTGAATGTTTCTATCAAGGGATAGGCTGGGATCAACGAAACTGATGCCAAAGGTCTTCAGCTCAACTTTAATGCAATGAGGATGTCCAAAATGAGATTGGAAATAACTGAAAGTCACCACAAGTTTCCAGATCTTCCCGATCATGTTACAGTGTAATCACTATAAGTGTCGACCAAAAAACTGACTGAAAGGGTTTCGGAATATATTCACCAGTTTGAAACAGTTTAATCTCTTCAGGTGTTTGAACAGAACCGTTAGAACACGAAAACTCGTAGAAGCAGGCACTTTTTATTGATTCGTCAGTATCAAATTTACAATACCATCAAACGGGTTTCTTATGACGAACAGTTAGGAGGTGGCTGGGATGAATAGTCGGTCGGTGGGTTAGGGAAGGTCAGTAAGTCCAGGGAAGGGTCAATCTTACGAACAATTGTTCCTGAGCCCATAGGGCTGGCTGCGACAGCCTCAACAGACTGCAAGATTCTTGGATTGAGATGACGTAATAAGATCCTGAATGCACAAGTCGGGTTGATGGCGTGACCAAGGGTCAGGACGTGTCTTGCGATTGCGGACGCTGGCTGCTTGCCTGTTTCAACAACATTGCCGCTCTTCCGTAACACAGATTTCTTTGGAGATCAAGCACCTCTCGGTTCTGCGTAGGTAACTCTATTCGCAGCTACATATAAATTGGTAGACATAATGTGAGGTGACACCGACAGGCTGATTTTTTTTAAAGGTGCATGCAGTTTCTAAGTTTGAGCCAAAACAAATGTTCGGCTGCCTTAATTGTTCGTTCAGTCGAATTTGTCACTCTTTGGATTGCTTAGTGCATGGGATGATCACCTGTGAAAGGCAAGTCTATACAAACCTTTTCCTTCTCCAAAGTGACAATCTGTTCGAATGGCGGTTTCGGTCTACCATGCCTTTATATGAAACATTCTGCACAAACATACGTTTGTAGCACAGACGTGGTCAAACCTAGTTCCTCCAAAAGACTATCCTGTATACAGATTCGTTTTGCGAGTGTGAATAGTGTATTGGCTAATGCGCGTTTGATTTGGACCGGTGTGAAACTCCGAGTTTAAGCGCTAACCGGACCACTTAGAATTCCTGTAATCAGGACTTTTGATAGAGCCAGCTTCCCATCGATTTATGAGTATGTCTAGAAACGGCAAAACAGTTGTTGCTCTCGAATTCATACAAGGTTTGGATGACAACTAGTCAAGCGCCGAAATGGGTTATCTATTGCCTGTGTGGACCGATTGAACACTAGTGTATCATCAACGTGGCGTTTGTAGTATGACAGACTCGTTGTCTGTGGCTAACTCTTGTTCAATCCTTAACATGAAAAAGGCTGCCAAGATGGGCCCTTGTGAACTTCCTATGGCTTCCCGGACTATTTGGCGGTATCGCCGATCAAGAAAACGGAAGCTGGTGTTTTCAATGCACAACAATAAGGCTTCTTTCAGAATATTACTAGGTGGGAGCAATGTAATATGGCTTGTTTCAACCGGTACAAAAATGTAATCAATTGTCTCGTGTAGTAGGACATTCGTGAACAGTGAGTGAACTTCTATGGAACACATCAACACATTAATAAGGTCGATGTTGTCCAAGTCACTGATGAATTCCAAAGTATCTCTAATAGAATGTGCTTGAAGATTTAATTTCAATGAATGTAGAATGACAACTAACCAGAATGCCAGTTCATGATACAGAGAATTCGTCATCGTCAGGATAGGCTTGAGAGGCATTCCAGACTTGTGTGTTTTAGAAAAGCCGTAGAGCAGAGATTTTGACGACACATATCGCTTAAGGGCTTTGTACGTCATGCCATCGATTATGCGCAGTTGCGAAAGAAGTTGAAGATGCCGTCCTATTTGAATTTCTATCTCAGTGAAGTTGCAAAATGTGTCTATTTGCTGGAACTACATTCGGCCCTCTAATATTGACAACAACTGCACATATGTGTCGCTGTCTAGAATGATTGCTCGGGAGTTTTTGTCTGGTTTAAGTATTACTACATATTTTGATTTAAGTTATCTGAGTGATTGCAGGCGTTGCTTTGTCATAGCGCACTGGTCATTGATCGGATTCATGATAAATTTATCAGGCAACTCCCGTGAATGTCACAGAAAGAATTACGATTGTCCGATGAAACGATATGCTTTTTTAGCCGTATACCCTTTGACTTATTGGCCTAGTTCCTTTATGAACATTCCGGCAAAGGGCTGTGAGCTCCAGAGCAGTAAACTGTACCTTTCAGAGTGAGGTAAATTTGGAACTATTAGCAACGGAGGATCCAGAATATTTTACTAATTTTTGAACGAATACACGGTAGACCAGAATCGATAACCCGAAAAGGACTAATGTCAGGATAACCAGCACAGAGCAAACGTTCCTATGAGACTACAGGAAACAGCAAGTGCTCAGTAATAGCCACCAATAAGCCAGCGAGCAATTTGCATGGATTGTGAGGTGTAACGACTACCCATTTGAAATGACGGTTTCCTTGAAACCGCAATGTACTTATCTTCACATTATCCTACCACACGCCCTTGTTACCTTGATTTCTTGATCATGGTCGCTTTTCACGATTCCTTGGATATGTGTCATACACTATTATCCACCCACGGGCGTCCTTCCTTGGACTTGTTCGTTTGGCCTGCTAGCTATCTTTCTCCATTACTGCCTTCTAGGAGTCGAGATCGCAATGGTTTCGACCCACATCAGTTAACCAGTTGAAGTATTGTCTTCCGGATCGCCAGGCTTTTTCTCATTGGTTGGTAGCTAAACGTTAAGGTTTGCAATTTGTGTCTATGTATTCGGTTGTCCACCTAGCTTGACATTCAGGTTGTGAACGTTCTATTCAACAAACGGGGTGAGAATTGCAGTTGGTCAGGGTTGGACATCGGTGGGCAAAGCTGTCCTCGAATGGGAAGGTGACTGACAGTTGGGTATAACAGTGTCACTTCACTGTAAAGACCTGGAGATAACCCTTGTCCACCTAATGTGCTATATGCAAAATACTTTCAGAAGTACTGGTTCATACAATACCTAGCATTGCAGCGATGTTTGACTACTGGCCACTTAATGATCTTAACCTTTTTTGTGCTCGCATGTTTGTTGTCCTATGCAGCCCAATGTGACAACACAAACTTCCAAGTCTTCTAGAATTCTCACTTATTTCGGTATTCTACTCATTTTCATTTTATTTCCTGTCTGGTTCCGGTTACATGTATGTTTAAACTAAAGGCTCAGTGGATGCACGACACAAAATATAGAATCAGCGAATTTTCGTGAATCTTGCTGGTTTATTTTGTCTACTCATCAGTAATTATTTATCTCTTTATTAGTTACTCAACTTTACACGCTCTTGCACCTCGACAGATGTACCAGTTTATGCAAGCCTACTTTTGACCTCTTCACTTACTCAGGGTAGCCCTCAGAGCTGCCTCGCACAACTTGCAAACAACTTTGTGTAGCGAAGCGCGGTCACAAAGCTCATAAACTTGTCTTGTGGTCCTGATTTCCAGCTTCACACCACTGAAGAGTTGAATGACACTTTGCAACCCGAATAGGCCTTACGGGCAGCTCACAGAGGCGCTACCAAGCTCACTGGCCTGTTTGACAGCCGGTTTGTTCGGCGCTACACACCATTCGGCCGACTGCTGTGATGCCGTACCAACCGCAATGTCTAGTTGCCGGCAGAGTACACATTTAACTCCTTTGTGACAGCGTCAACATCCTGGTATTGTTCACATTATACGTGCACAAGCTTGGAATTGGTGGACATCGAGGCAATATCCCATACAGCACATCGAGGAAATTTACGCCGGTAGGAAGCCTATTATGAAACTAAACTTGCAAGTTCCCTGTGTAGTTGCAGCGAGAACCCTGAACTTGCGACTATGTAATAAAACCAACATCTCACGAGCTGGAGCGTATGGAATTCATCTGACCAAGTCACTGCAACGTTAACTGTTTAAATCAGCTTCGATAAAAGACCTTATGATTCACGGAATGATAAGACAAGCGGTGATTCAAGGAAATCCAGGTTCTTTGACAGCAACAGTATTAAAAGCGATTGCCTCCAATTTCCATTGGCACCATCATTTGAATCTTTCCAAATATACCACGAAGTCGCAAGGTAACACACGAACACTAAATAGTTCTAAATTTCAAGACTCATAGTGAACCGCAACTTCGGAACATAATAATCATGTAGTGACGTTGATTCGGTTTTCACTGTGATGTTGCTGATTGAAGTACAAACTACTGCACTGTCACGCAATTTAAACTACTAAATGAATACTGTGACCTGTACTTCGTAATTGGTACATTCAGTGAATCAAGAAGTGAGCGACAATGGTAAGCCGAAGTCTTCCAAGCATTCAGTATGTTCAGGTAGCAGTGTTATCCTAAGCTTCGAAAACCTGTTCAAAATCTGAACTGAGGTAAATTAATCAAAAGGTCTGCCCATCAAAACAGAAGTAGAATCAACAGACACAGTATAGCCATAAAATGCAATCCACGTTTTACAAACTCCCATTGAAAAAAAGCTCTGGCGAAAAATTAATTTATTATGTTTGACCTCCACCCTGAGACAGTGGAGTCCCAGAAAGTGTTGTGGAGAATCGAACTGCTTGGATGACACGCTCACATGAAGAAAGAGAAGGCATAGATTCCGACAAATGATACACGGAATTAGGTTTGAATGTCCTCAACACACGAATCCAGTCGGTTTGTCTTATCCGATATCAGACGGGTGTCTGGCGGTCTAGAAGCTACTAATTGAAATCACGGTGTACCGCTGCTTCTGAAAACAGCAGCAAATGTCAACAATAGAGTAGAGTAGCAGATTAAAATAGAGTTTAGCGAAACAAGAACCCAACACACATATTTACAACGATCTCTAGGCGTGCATCAGACAATTTAGGAGGAAAATCGTTCCAGTGGTTGTTGACATCGTGAAAAAAGATTTTTGTCTGGGAAAGGTTCAGGGAGCCAGCTTGTTAACCTATCCTCTATGACCTCGTTGATCGATATCAGCCACCAAGATGAAGGAGTGCTCTGCGGAACCTATGCCAAGGAAGGGCATAAGAATCAGATCGTAAATGACTCGTCAAAATCCACTTTGATACAAATCAGGGATTTCAGGTCGATATTCAGAATTGATCATCCTTAAACTTTCAAATTAATTAGAAGTCGCTCACTGAGCAGAGTCGTACAAACCATGCGCAAATTGATGGGAACAGTCAAGTGGCAGCCGAATACAAACCAGCTCCGTTCAGTTGACCAGAAGATGACTAAAAGTATGTCAGTAAATTAGGCAAATCATCTTTGAGCAACCTCACTTGTAACCAACGAATAGATTGGGACGTTATGATGAATAGATGTAAAATTTCTGGAGACTATACCTTGTACAAGGATTCCATCTTCAAGTTGCACAAGACGAAGAGTTTGTTACCGTTCGAATGTCCAGAATATTTCCCAAAAGAATGCCAGAAAAGGATACCCATATCTGACTTTAGCAATGCAGAGAGAGATTTATGGATCTACAGCGTTCCGCTTTTCAATCGCAACAGCCTGTTGCATCAGGCTTGAGACTGCTGTGTTTTGTTTGACTAGTGTTGAAATGCGGCCCTTTGGTTTACTAGTTTCGTAAAAATTAAGCTGTATTCAATATTTTCGTTCTTACACCAGCTACTGCAACCGTTTCCCTCACTCTCACTCAGTCTGAGCCCTGTAAATATCTGAATGCCAAAATTAGATATTCTCCAATATTTTTACCCATGTACCTTATAATTCTCATCATTTCTCGATGTGCGGACAGTCGTTTCGCTACAACCGAACCAGTGACCATTTGTTTGAGTGAGCTTAATTCCGTTTTATCGTCCCCAATTGGTGAGTGGTGCCTATTTGCTGGATTTGTTGTACGGGCACATTCTTTGTTCCAATTCTGAGGGTCTTCATATCCGACGTGATAGAGTTGATTTCTTTAGTCTGTCGATTCAATTATTGCCGTATTAAATTCAGATTTTACGAGCGCCTTCTCATTAACCGTTTCGAAAATAGACTATCTTTTCTGTCGCTGGATATCAAGAGAAGCATTTACGTGCAACTCGGTGTGAACTTGAATCGTCAACGAACAAATTAATACTACCTGTGTTGATCACCAGAGTGCACTGTGTGAGCAAGAGAAGGGCAAAAATAAACATCGTGAGCAGCCGATGATTGACTGCATACAGGATAGTTAATGCATGTCTTCTCCAGAACATCATTATGAGCGATTTCAGCCAAGGCGGGTAAGACGGGCACTTAGCGATAAACACATGCGAAGGATATCATACTAACCTTCCGGTTATGAACTCGACCCCCGTACCCTGAAATCATCAGAACAGGGCACTACCATAAGTTTGGAAACAAACGTGTTTGACCAATCTATTCCTGTAGCAATGCAACACAATTTGTCAATTCTAAGAGCACCTCTCCCTGGCAAAAAGCGCTTCGTTGATTTTCAGCGCTTTAAACATGGATTCAACGATTCGGCGATTGATACACGGGTTCAAGGCAGAGGCCCAACATTTCCGGATCCATTCGAATTTTCCAGCTCAGTGTCAGCGGGCGTCTGTTAATCTAGAAGGCGATCATTGCAAACAGGGTGTAGCAATGCTCTTGGAGATTGCTGTGAATACCAAGAACAAAGTAAAGTTACTCGCATAATGAAATTCTAGATAAATGAGAATCAAGCAAAGATACGAACCTATCCATAGAAGCGCTGCTGACGACGCCAGATGAAAGGCTGTTCCAATGGTTAATAACCCTGTAAGAAAAGAACTGCTGCCAAAGAAGAAGCGTCCAAGGCGAAGCTTGGAAAACTTCCTATTATGTCCCAGCCAGCCATCGTCATTCGCTACAGTGAAGAACTGTTCTACGAGGCCCACTCTAAAGAAGGAGTGTATGAGTATCAAATCACCACGGAGTCTTCGAAATTCAAGTGGGTATAGGTGAAGTGTTTCAAGTTGGGATTCGTGAGTAACATTGCTCAGGCACGCGACCACCTTGGCGACTGCGCGCTGAACACGCTCAACAGCTAATATGTCTTTCTGCAGGCCGGTATACACGACCTGATTTGCATACTCGAGGAGCGATCCTATATACACACTGTGGAGCGTTGGAAACGCTTTCTTGTTCATTCGTGGGAAAGTGTGCCTAATCATCATAAGAGCGGCAAAGGCCTTTTTTGCCGCTATCTCATGGTGATACATGAAGGACAAGTCAGTCGCCAACCAGATGCCCAGATATATCTTCAGATCGATTTTCGTGATGTCTATTGCGCTCAACGCGCTATGAATCATGATGGTGTCGCCAGGGAGAAGAAGGATGCCAACCAGTTTTTACTTTAAAAGTCCCGTTATCAGGAAGGGATGTGATTCAAGGCAGAACCTCTCGTCTGTTGCCATAAGCTTCTGGTTTATGTAAAAGAGGACCGGGTGGGACAGGGCCGAAGAAGATAGCTTCGGTGACATGGTTAGCCTTTGACTTGTTAGTCTATCCATGAGGATTAACATGTTGATTTTGCATGACTGGTCGCGAAGGAGGTCATTTTACGTAGAGGAGGAAAGGTTATTTGAAAAGAAATGTTTAAGGATGGCGCGTTTCAACACACGTTCCATTACCTCACGTGGGTTGCTGATGAGACTGGTTGACCGATAACTTGCAGAGAAGTGTCGATCGCTTGCTACATATAGGGAGGTGAGAGTTGCCTCCTTCGATGCCTCCGGAAGAGTGCCGGTCCAAAATATATGCTTAGGCAGATTATGTAGAAGCACCGCCAATCAAAGGGCCGATTCTTCGACAAGTCAAAGATGGATCGCGTCTGGTGCAGTTGCACTGTAAGGATTAATCTTGAACAAAGGGTCCTGACATCAGGCACATAAAATACAGCTATCAAGAATGGGTGTTGGAGATTTCCCCGCGAGAGAATCAAACGCCATTTTGGTGGAGCCACATTATGGACTGCTGAATATTACTGTCTGACCACCTCGACAACCAATGGCGGTTTGAGAAAGTTTCCCTATCGGAAAGCCGTGGAGAAGGCACTGGGGTCCCAGGTTTTCTCTTAAGGTACATATAGTTGAACAAAAAGCTTTTATTTTCGCGAGCTGCCAGTAAGATTTTTGTCTCTACCTGTTTGGTATGTTAACGGACTTCCGCCTTGCACCTGTTTGGTACAGTGGGGAAAACTTTTAGATTATCCTGTTTCCCGGTTAGCTTCTGTTCAGAGAATAGTCAAGAACGTAAGTCAAGAAGGTGACCTATGTTCCGCGAAAGCGGTGAACGAGAGGACTTCCTTAATTTACAAGGAACAAATAGCTCATCAGCTTCATGAATGGCAGCTTCGAGAGAATGATAGTTTGAGTTCACTGAGTCACACTCGACACTAATTGTAATTAAGGATTTCCTGAGTGCGTTAAAGTCTGCTTTTTCGAAATTTCGGAATGTAATCCGTTACAACACTTAGAGTCAGTAACAAATAAATGCGTAACAATGCCTTAGCGCGTGTTTGATGATCACTCTATCTACCAGGTGAACTTCATTTGTGATAACCAGATCAAGCAAAAAGGTTGTCTGTCCTGGACAATGCCGTGTA
Source organism: Paragonimus westermani (assembly GCA_008508345.1). NCBI lineage: Eukaryota > Metazoa > Platyhelminthes > Trematoda > Plagiorchiida > Troglotrematidae > Paragonimus > Paragonimus westermani. The sequence continues at coordinate 108,294 of QNGE01001176.1, forward strand.
GGTAGTTCGACATGTTGTGTCCAGGCCTTCCCATGGATCAGTATTGCCAGAGGTTTCCGAAACATGCACTCAAATTCTTCATGTTAATCACCTACATATTTCAGTTTGAGTACCTTGAATTCACCCGTAACAAGGAGATGGTAGAAACGCTGAGTCGAGATGAGCCGGTTTAGGATGGCAACAATGGCCTCTGCATCAAATGCACTGTACAACGGCACATAACACCGACGAGGAACCTGTCAGGACTACCAGGCTGAAGTTCAAATGAAAGTGCGTCACACGGGAGGAGTAAGTTCATTACCATGAATGCCCTGGAACATGCAGTTCATTATTGCTAATATCTGCGGAAAGTCAGGTCTCCATTAAAGCAAAAATATGAGGTATAGTATTGTGGGCTGATCGTCTCATTTCTGGTGGTTTGCTTAAAATGCTCAGACAGTTGATGTTTGCGCACTTGAGGTCCACTTCCTAATTTGCCCAAGTGTCGAAAGAGACAGAATCGCACGATGAAGTGTTTGGGAAAGCAGTCTCAGTAGCGAGGTGAGATGCGTAGGCAGAGACATAATTTCATGAACCCTGTTGGAGGGTACCGGCCGTTTCACCGTAGCCTGAGCGTATACGAACGTCCCTGTGGGACGCTTCGTCCACTTCTGTTGGCCCAAGATTGATGGCTTTTGAACCGCCTTTGCTTTCTGAATTACGGGGGCATGATTTGCGGTTTTGCACCCACGAATATTTAGGTGGGAGTTCAGATTAAAAGAGAACTTAGGACGAGATGACCTCGATCCGGCCGGGGAAAATTCGGCTGAAATGAGCCGGGTATGTGACTTTTTGGATGTTGGGGCTGACCCCAACAGACCTTATTAGCAGAATACTTTTTAGCAGAACTTTTTTGAGATGGAGTGATTGGGGGTCTAGAGGAAGAGTGGTGATCCGTACAGCCTTCGGAAGCTATTGTTTCATACCGGTGCACCTCCACAGACGATTGACTGTCGGGGGAAATGAGGGTACCCGTCTGTGGGGTAGGTGCGGGTGCGTGGGTTGATCTCTCCGGGGACACTTGTCCCTTATTGAGAGCAGGTATGTTAGCTTGAAATTTATAGTCAGCCTTTATGCTTGACCTTGTTCTATCAAGCTGGGAAAACTTCTGCCACTCCTGCAGTGAGCAATCCAGCAAGTCTTCCTTTATAATAGTACGGGTTTTCTTCAGTTCAGCCGTTTGTCCAGCACTTCCCAGGTGCTAATCTCTGTGTGTAACGTCAGAAGAAGTCCGAGTGACGTTTCGGTAGCTTTGGAGCGGGATCAGATGGCAGAAACCACGTTCGTTAACTTTGAATGGAAAGGGGAGTTTAAAACCGCTATGATTCGTTCACCTAAAGAGGATGTGGTCGGAAGTCGCCCCCACAAAATAAGCCCCCTCTCCTGGCGTGCCCTGACCCTTAAACTCGTCACGACTTTCTCAATAACAGCCGTGGACAGAATCACCGCCACACCGGGAAGGGCGAGCGCAACGTCCTCGTCTATTGAGCACAATTCTGACTTCCCGTCAAGTTTTGGTCGGAGCTTTTTCTAGCGTGGCTATCTGTAATGCACTGACATTCTTAGACGTCTTGCAGTTACACCCGCACGTGTCTTGTTTCTACTCGCTGGAGGTGGTGAACGGTAGGACCGGCATGGCCTCTGACGGAATGCAGCCTTCTCAAAAAGCACAGATCATGCAGATAAATGGTCTTTTGAAGAAATGAGCGGAGTGTACTGGTCCTTGAGGCCGATACACTCGAAGCGGCACCACTGTAATTAACTTTGGTACCGTTTACCGTTTTGAACAGCCAAACGGCAGCCGAAACTTCCATAAACACATGATACCTCCGATCCATCAACGTTTCTGGACCTCGTGCCTGCCATTGTGTTATAATTTATGAACAGCAACAGCAGCTGTTAACCAAAAAATCATAATAAGCCAAAAGTAAACAGTTATTGCAGAACCTAAACAATTCAACATGTAATGAGTTGGTATGTTACTCGGTAACGGTAAACAGTGACCGTATGTAGTTTTCACTTCACCGGGCACCAATAAAGCGAAAACATAGGTAGTCAATGACAGCAAGGGGATTCGAACCAAAGTTCAAGTTACCGACGCAGGAAGACGGAGGACCAGAGGCGACTATTAAAGCCGTGGATATGCACTATGTGAGACATGTCACCCCGGTGAATGACGAAGCGTCTTTTGTAGTTCAAACAATTAGATCATTGGCCTGAGACGGAAATCCACCACACCGATGGTCCAAGAAATCCAGTCGCAGATGCTTTATCCCATGTACACGTCCATTATTTATCTGCATCCAGTTCGATTTGGGGAGAGTGGCGGTGACCCAACGGAACGATACGAAATTCACTGAGTTGCATTCCCACCCTATTATTCCTTTATTGTGGTTCTAAACTTCAGTGTGGTATTTCCATCGATGAAACTCCTCCTCTTATCCCCTTTAATTACTGACGAAGTTTTTCAGTCACCTCCATTCTATCTCCCAGCCTTGCATTTGCTTCGCTGTGAAGCTCATCACTGACCGTTTTGCTTGGTCAAATAGTCTCAAGGATCTGAATGAATGGGCTAAAGTTCCTGTCTTGTCAACGAAGTAACTTCTACCACCACACGCAGGAATTTCAGGGTTCTAGGTGCCCGTGCTTAAACCCTTAAGTGTGGGCGTAATAATAATAATGGTATATTTCTCAACCCATTTGTGAGAAACACGCTGAGACAAGCGTGATCAGTACACTGAACACTGCACGCGTTGGCCGTCAGCAACGCCCGTGAGAGACATCTGACCCAAGACCATTGCACGAAAGGCTAACAGAAAGTCGGATATCCTTCTTCGGTGTGCTAGCTTCCATCACAACCGACCACGGTTCACAGCAAACATTCACGTTGTTTCGTTGTCTGAAAAACTATCTAACTGAAAACACTGCCCGAAAGCTATCTATTATCTAACGGCCAGTGGCTAAAATGAACGTTTCCACTGTCAACTAGAAGTCCACACCTTCGCTTCCACGTCCAACTTGAACCGGTCAAGAAACCTACCCCTCATTCTGCATGGCATCCGGAACGTAATCAAAAAAGATACCGGTTAGACGCCAGCTGAACTTATCTACCGCAACCTTGTGCCTGCCCGGTGAAATGCTAACGGATTCCAGAACACATACTAAGCTGGATCCAACGTTCTACTCTGAAAACTTGGAACTTCACATACAAAGACAAACGTCGAAACCGACAAGAATCACTCCGAATTAGACTCAGGTCCACAAGAATTCGTACATACTCGTTCGTGTTCAGCAGAGTTGACACGCAGAAGTTCCTTCACCAACCTGTAACGGTCCATTTAGAGTGCCCGAACGTAAAGACATGTATTGTGCCGTTAACCGTGGCAGCATCCATGATTCGATGAGCGCTTAAATTTTCAAAGTGGCCTATGTGGATCTTTCTGACACATCTTTTCCTCCTAAGGCGGTGGCTGTTTCCTAATCTCATTCTTGTCTTCCAAACGATTTCTATCAACTCACCATATGACACTCAAACCAACTGTGAGAGGCAGTATAGCACCTCCAGCTGAATCCTTCTTAGGCGACTTAGGTTGCTACTCATGCAGTCCATTCTAAGTAGTCCGGTGCCAACTGTTGGAAGTTTGCCAATATTGCGCTTGTCCCCATTGATTCTAGAACGAAGCATCCCGGTTATCATCGCACAATCGTCTTGTTTTCCCGCTTTTTGGGCGTATTGCAGGCATTCATGTAAGACTAACTCCAGTAGTATATACTTTCTTCCAGCAATATAGCATCGAAAAGAGTCGTTCATACATAAAGAATCCATTGACAGCCCTTGGTCTTTGTCAGAAATCAACAGAACGGGCCAGTTACCTTGGCATCGTTTACCCTGACTTTGACGAACTTTGATGAACTGCCAGGTGCTGATTGACATTTTACACCACAGTGGAGTGTGAAGTTGGAGTCATGTTGTATCAATTGAAACTACCGTGGATCCGCTGGATGTGCGCACCCCAACAGCAACGAAAGCTGTGGTAACGTGTCTTAGTGTCCTAACCTGGTAAGCTGGTATCTTACATCTTCATCAATGGTTTTTCTCTTTTGACCTCTTTGCCGCTACCGCTGTTTGCAAATGACGTCAACGGTCGGCGGATGTTCGATACGCCCAGCACACATTCCATTTAACGAGACAACCCGAATGCCATATCCAAGCAAACCCAGCAGAGAACAGCTTGCATTGAACGTCCGTAAGCATAGGGTTTTGTATAGTTGACACTTGCCAAATACAAAATACTATCTGAATACCTTCCCTCAGTCGGTTCTTGTGGAGAAGGTTTCACGGGCTCCTGTATCGCATTCGTCATTGCGTACCTTCAATGTTAACGCAAGCAATACATAGGCTAGCGACGGTTTCCCTTCACTCGACCATTGCCATGTCACTTCTCTACGGTAGCCTCATTCTGCCGCACCTCATAAATGTGTCAGCAATTTGACGGCTCTTTCACTAGAATTACAAATGGTTCCTGGAGAATTTTTAACGGTGTTCTGCTAAAGCCTTAGACTAAGAACCACGAAACGACTCCTTTGAAACAAATGTTGATTCACACGATTCACACCGGCTTAATGGCGACCATGTCCCTGGTCTTCTGACTGAAGGGCCCAAACGACGGTGCATTTTTGTTTTATATGACCAAATCTGGCCATTTATGTAGTCATCCTACCTAACATGAAGTACAGCCTAATGCAATGGATGCAGTTTTACTCACCACCTGCTTGTAAGTTATGGGATGTTCTTCCTGGGTTTGTACCCAATGCCAATTTTGTTTTCAGTTTCGTGGCCGACTGTGTTCATCACCTCCTTTCTCAGCCTTATCATCGTACCTGGTTTTAACATCCCAGTGATATCGGGTTTCGCTTTTTGATTCTAGACGTGTGGTTGCAGACTTTTCGAAGGCTTTTGCCTCTCACCTTCTTCGCCAGTCTATTGATCCGCTGATCTCCAAACGGGTAAAGTGACTGGGTCCGCATGATGTCAGCCTCCAGCTTTGAACTCCCGTGATGACCGCTTAAGATTGCCAAATTCGTCTTAAGGATGACGATACAAAAGGAATGGACGTCTTTTGTTCAGATCGCTCACCCCGGGCTTTCAAAAGTCCACTGAAAACATTATCCTCCATTGAAGTGATTTGGGACGGTCGTTTGCCTCATGGCCAAAAAGAAGGATGGAACGATGCTTGTCAACTATCGACCGGTTGCCTTGACAAGCACCGTGATGATACTCCTTGAGTGCCCGGAATAAAGGTGTGACAAGTCCATGGCTCTTTCGTCGACCCCACGGCTCCAAACGTGGGCGTCTTTGTTACAGAAATCTTGTTACTGTGAAAGGAAACTGAGTGAATATAGTGATCTATGGTTATGTCAGAGATGTAAAGCGCTTGACATAGCCCCCCAGCAAAGGCCGTGCATTAAGTTGCATTCCTCTGCATCATGTGTGATAGTTTTATGATGGATTTATGCGTTTCTGTAGGGAAATGGGCACCGTGTCCGCATAGCATAGAATTTCTCGCCTACATGCAGTGTTGGGCGGAGTCCCTCAAAAGTCGGTTTGTGGAGCTCTTCTTGATTTACGTCACTGAGCCTCCGTATCTAATCGGAGTGCCATCAATGATGTTTGTGGATGACCCCAGGATATGGGATATCGTGGACGAGTTGAGTGATTTGAAGACCTACCGAAGGGTCTGAATCAGCTGTAGAGGTGGTGAACGGTGGAATTCACGCCAACAGTTTGCGAAAACCCCACGGTGTCACACATTAGTTCTACAGCTATTGCCACACTTATGTAGGCACTGGGAGAAACGGGACTGTCTTTTGTGGGTCATCAGGCAGACCAAAGTTTCATCATCTTCAGTGATTTGACGTTAGCACCCGAATACCAGCAAATGCTTTCGCGTGGTGAATATGGTTTACCGAGTGTTTGGGATGCTGACATGGTAGGTTCTGTAGACGCTTTACAGTGTTCGGGCGGCCTTGCCACAAATACTATATCCAGGTGAGTCCCCTATGTTAAATGCCACCCAAGTCAGCACCGGACGAAATAATGCATGTGTGTGTTCGCCCAGTGAAAGGCTCGAAAACCCTGCCCTATCCAAAAAGGTTTCACAGGCTGGGCCTATATTCACTGGATTATCGACGACGAGGAGTCGATCTGATATATGTATAAGGACTGGACCAGAAAGACGCATCGATATGAAGTCAACCAGTGATTCGCAGAAGGTTACGGGCAATCAGTGTCGACAACGCGAACAGACTGGTGTGTCAGCGCGGGGACCAATCAGGATGGCACGCTGCCCCAGCACCGGATTTTGTTATAACTAGCACGGGAGTGAAGCAAGTTGTTCAAGTTCGCCATGCGTTAAAATGGACGGGTTACAGGTGGAGCTGAGCCGACCAATGAGGAGGCTAGAGCGTCAGCACCAAGTGTAACTCTTTAATTAACTGTTGCGTCTTGTCCATAAAATAGCCAATAGAAACTCACTAAACCGATATTTCTTTTGTGCCACGAAGACTGACTTTTCCTTCCGTTTCAGTAGGTAGCAATTTTCAACACGGTATCAGAAAAGAAGAAAACTGCATTTGTCAAGGAAAACACTGCGACAAACTCACTGGTGATTGTTTCGCCCGAACCGCTGGGTGTGAACAGCACAAACAGACTTGCGGACAACTAGTGTTTGTGTACAGAAAAGTGCAAAGATTTCCGTTTGTTGGCCAATTGTACAGAGACCAGTAAAGAATACCGGCTGGCTATGTTTCGCCATGTAATCGAAAATGGACGAAGACAAATTCTGGGTAACCTAACTTTCGGGGAACTGAACGTGATCATTTGAAAAATGGAAGAATGTTGTCTGGGACAAACAAACGAAACGTTTCAACGCTTCCAGTTTTTGAGAGGAACCGGCAAGCCGGAGAGACAGTAAATCAATATGTTACCGTTTTCAGGAAACTTGTAAAATCTTGCAATTTCAGCGGGTTCTCAGGAGAGATTATCACCCGAGACAGAATAGTCATCGGTCTTCAGAATTCAGTCATGACGAAGAGACTATTGACCGTTCCAAAGTTGACGCTAGCCCAGTGCGTTGACATCTGAACTAGCGAGAAGGTAATGGAACAAGGGATAATATCTTTCAAAGCAGACCACAGGTTAGTATTAAACGCCACGGACAGAGAAAAAGAACGGTTCTTGATGATTCCGTGTCACTTTTGCGGTGGTGTACATCCTTCTCAGAAAGAAGGGTGCGCAGCGTTTGAAAAGATGCGCATGAAGTGCCGAAAAAGAAACCATTCTGCCAGACTGTGCAGGTCGTCTACGACCAGTATGGTCGACGAGGATGATAGCGGAGTGATAAACCGGCTCAACGGATCACAGAGACAGAAAGGAATCTATGTAGAATTGCAAGCAAAAGATACAAGAAGAAAATGCCAGCTGGACTCCGACGCATCAGTCAATACCATATCATCGGGCTGCATCAAGCAGGCTAGCATAAGCGATTTGAATGCAACGCTGAAAATGTGGTGTGGTGCGGCGAAAATCGTTGACAGAGTTGCGACACTGCCTGTCACGAATCCGAAGAATTAACATATTTATATTCTTGATCTTCTGTGGTTGATCGGGACTCAACGCCCATTGTAAGTGTTCATGTCATTCCGCTTATGGGTTTCATCACTGCTAATCACGATGGATTTCTGCATCAGTTAGCCGATTCCGGTGTTCTTGACCAAAATTCATGTGTTTTTGATTCTACTCTCGGTCACATGCCAGGCCTCGCTAGTTCATCCTTTGTTGACGATGCCGTTCCTTTTGCTTTACCGTTTCGAGGGATTCCGTCAGCCATACGGGATCACCGTAAAGCTGACCCAGACCGCTTACTTCGAATTAACTTGATTGTTCCGGTAGAGGAGTCGACCGATTGGGTAAGTTAGATTGCTGTAACTTTATAAATGTCAGGTGACATCCGGTTGTGTATCGATGTCAAGCCACTCCATACGGAACTTCGAACAGGGCATAGCAGTCTACCAACCGTCGACGACATTCCACCAGATGTAATGTCGATGATCCCGAGCATGATGTTTATACTTCTGGGTATCAGTTTACTTTCTGTCTACGCACCTGGTGTCTTTTATCCTCTGATATTTGGTATATACGACCTGTCTTACTGCATACCCCCAAATAACTTCTCAATCACCTGGCTTCATACACTACCCCTTCGAATTACTTCACATCTTTTAGCGTGATCTCAAACATGATTTCAAAGCGCAATTCAGGAAGTGTACGAGTAATTTATACCACGCAAATTGTGCACTTTCACTTATTGGCCACCCCTTCCACTCAGGATACATCGTCTTCTCGATAACCGTTCTCATTTATTCGCGAAGCATAAGCTTGCAGGAAACTCAGAGGACTTGAGCGCGCTCCACATTGTCTGAAACAGATGTAGACGGGATATCAGAGAACACACCAAACTAGTACAAGAGAAGATCATCCTCCGAGCCCGCGGGAACAAAACTTTTCATTTAAGTGTATGTGATGTCTAAGAAAGAGCAAAGCTTAAGCACTTTCTTCACGACTGCCCAACGGGGAGACTTCATCTGGCTCCCCAACTGTGACTGAGTTATTCAGGGAGTACTACTCGGCAGTCTACAACGTCGCATCACCGAACTGGCATTCTGTTCTATAAATGAAGAAGTTCAAGCAACCACTCGTGACGACCGAGTATCCTGTCCTGTATGTTGAAAAACTTTTACTCAAGGTTAATTCGTACGGTGCAATGAACCCCGACAAGATCCATCCCAGAATACCCAAGGAAGCGACTGCTTGTCTGGCTTAACCCCTTTATAGGCTGTTTGAGTGAACACTCCAGACTGGCATTCTCCCTAGTGCATGAGGAGATGCAACGGTCACACCCATATTTAAGGTGGGTGACCGGCACTCTCCGGTTAGCTGTCGGCCAATCAGCCCTACTAGCATTTCCTGAAAAATATTTGGGCGCCTAGTGAAGCGCGCCATACTCGACCACTTCTTATTAAATAATCTTCTGTCTTCCACCCAGCATGGCTTCCTTTCTAATCGGTCATGCCTAACAAACATGCTACTCCTCATGGATAGGCTGACAGAGGTCAAAGACAATGGCCTCATCTCATATGCCATCTTCTTTGATGTGACCGACGCTTTTGACCGTTTCCCACATGGCACCCTAAAACACAAAATGGAAGCCTATGGTATTCAAGGGGAGTTGCTTCACTGGATTGCTTCATTTCTGTTAGAGTCAAGACCGGAGCAGACCTTCCATCTCTCTATTTCATTTCCGCGAGTGTTCTCCATTTACATCAACGGCCTTCCAAACAACAATTTAACCAACGTCCTCTTGTACGAAGACGAACTGAAAATCTGGAATTACATTGATCCAAGTGGAGAACAAATGGCTCTTGTCGCGATAAAAAGTGATCAATCGGTAGGAGTCTCCCACGAAAAACTAATGAATGTGCCCACATGTCACTCGGTGGAGATTCTGACAATGACTTCATGATTCATAGCATGTTGAGCGCAATAGAGATCACGAAAATCGATTTGAAGATATATCTGGGCATCTGGTTGGCGACTGACTTGTCCTTCATGTATCACCATAAGATAGCGGCAAAAACGGCCTTTGCCGCTCTTATGATGATTAGGCGCACTTCCCCACGAATGAACAAAAAAGCGTTTCAAACGCTCCACAGTGTGTATATACGATCACTCCTCGAGTATGCAAATCAGGTCGTGTATACCGGCCTGGAGAAAGACATATTAGCTGTTGAGCGTGTTCAGCGCGCAGTCGCCAAGGTGGTCGCGGGCCTGAGCAATGTAACTCACGAATCCCAACTTGAAACACTTCACCTATACCCACTTGAATTCCAAAGACTCCGTGGTGATTTGATACTCATACACTCTTTCTTTAGAGTAGGCTTCGTAGAACAGTTCTTCACTGTAGCGAATGATGACGGATGGGTGGGACATAATAGGAAGTTTTCCAAGCTCCGTCCTTGGACGCCTCTTCTTTGGCAGCAGTTCTTCTCTTACAGGGTTATCAACCATTGGAACAGCCTTTCATCTGGCGTCGTCAGCTGGGCTTCTATGGATAGGTTCGAATCTTTGCTTGATTCTCATTTATCTAGAATTTCATTATGCGAGTAACCTTACTTTGTTCTTGATATTCACAGCAATCTCCAAGAGTGGTGCTACACCCTATTTACAATGATCGCCTTCTACACCATTTTCCATATCTTTATCCCATTTTAGGTACAAGATTCTGTATTACGTGCTAAAGCAAATCACTTTGGTGCAATAGAATTTCCACCTTAGATTCTTGGACGTGACGGCATGAACGCAATTGGTTCAACTAACCGTAAGTTACGACCAATCTTAATTAGAGTGCTTCGCATTGGCTACTTTGGTAGAGGAAGTCGTTTGGGTTATGCGAGGGTGTGAACTGATTTGCTTAAGGAGAACGGGGTTAGCGGCCAAAGTGGAGCACAGATCACCTGACCCTGTTCCTACTAATCCATCAAACCGCTGACCGTATTGGTTCTTTTAACATGTAAAGGGTTGCGAGTGGTTAGGGGTGTCTGTGAATCTCACGTCCAATAGGGGTGAGCTTTTGGGTCGTGGTAGACTTCGAGCGTTCATGTGAGATTTAACCAGTTTGTGAGAACAATTTTATTAGTGCTCTCACATACATGGCTGGCGGACGCAAGTACACTTGCATCAGTCCCGAAACACGCAGACGTATTGTCGAAGCATTTGAAAAGGGTGATGACTGGCGCACGGTTGCCCTTCTGAACGGAGTCAAGTGTAATACCGCTTACAAGTGGCTACATGTGGATTGCATCAGTTATGAGGCTCAGCCTCGTAAAGGACACAGAAGCAAGATTCCGACATGTTGCTGGAGTGGATTTCCGCGGACCCAACGATGACACTGCAATTTTTGAGACTGTACGTGAAGGCTGAGTTTGAGAAGGAGTTGTCGACCACAACGATTGGTCGATACTTGGATGGCCGGTGCATAACTGTCAAGAAACTGCGCCAAGTACCCATCGGTATGAACTCGAATGAGAATTTGGAGTTACGGCGACTGTTTGCATATCGACTGATGGAGTGCTATGCAAATGCCAAGACTATTTGCTGGATAGATGAGACAAACTTCAATTTGTTCTGTACGAGGTCAATGGGACGTTCATTAAAAGGGACGAGAGCGTGCGTCTCTGTAACAAACAGCCAGAGCCGTAATCTTCATCTGATTGGAGCTGTGACACCAACCTTCATAGTAGGCTATACGACGAGGCGGGGAACATAAAACAGCAGCGATTGTAAGGGCTGTCTGCGAACCCTGCTAGATCCGATAAAGATCAGTACACCCATGTCAAACATTGGGCTGATATGCAACAACGCACCGTGTCACACCGATCTGGAAAGTGTGTTTGCTGAGAAGTTATACAATAGAGGACAAATCTCACGATTGGCGCTCTATTCACCAATGCTGAATCCAGTTGCGAATGTCTGGAGCATGGTGAAAGCGAGAGTTAAAAGACAGCTGCAGATGCACCACGAGACAATAATAACTGGAGATCCTCAGGGCGTGCAAATTCAACAGGAATGGAGAATGCGGGCCCTGGAAAGAGTAGTCAGGTCTGCTATGTGCGACGTCACCGGAGACCATTGCGCTAGTTTTGTTCGTCATGTCGAACGATGCTGTATGCAGGCAATGAACGTTGAAACGGTTTGGTCACAACCGTAAACCCACATCCTCTCAGTGAACGAAGAATGCTCTATTCAGAGCAACCACAAATCGATTTTGTACTTCCCACTTTTTGGAATTTGGCCCTGATTAAGCTAATGCTTGGCCTGTGAACGTGCATAGATTACATAAGACTCCGTTTTTTGTGTGCACTGTTAAGAACAACCAAATCAGCGATTTCAGCGATTTGCACACGGGTTCAAGGCTGGGGGCCCAATCTACCCGGATCCAGTCAGTTTGTTCGTTTCGATATCCGGCGGTTTTCTGTTGACCCGAAAGGCAGTCATTGAAAACTGGGTATAGCACCGCTCTTGGGGGTTACAAAAAGTACCAAAAACAGAGTAAAATAATAATCTAGCAAAACAGGATAAATTATTAGTTTAACGGTTTAATAAGCAGATGGGAATCCAATGACACTTTGAGACGGTCTTTAGAAGAACAGCTAACAATCTCTAGTGGTAGGTCGTTCCAGTAGTTGATAACCCTATAAGAGAAGAACTGTTGTCTTGGGAAGGTCCGAGGTCGAAGTTTATAGAGCTTCTTGTCGTGGCCTCTTCGACTGTTATCACTTATTAGGGTGAAAAATTGCTGCACGAGTCCTGTGCTAAAGAGAAAGTGTATAAGAATTAAGTAGCCGCGGTGTCTTCGAAACTCAAGTGGATAAAGATCGAGAATTTCAAGGCGAGACTCGTAGGATAGATGCCGTTAGCCAGTGACCATTTTGGTGGCTATTCGCTAGACACGTTCAATGGCGAGTATGTCCTTCTTCAAACCGGTGTAGACAAACTACCCACATACTTTATATAAACGAATGCTTTACGTTTGCGATTGAAAACAGTGAGTGAACTGTTAGCATCTCGCGATAAGTCGTCTTTCTACAGTAGTTGACTGTTCCTTCAATGGCACTGCAACCCAGTCGACACAGTGAACCGTGTGTATATATACAAAGATGTAGCTAGTCGATTGTCGAAGCCATTTGCCTTTCAATATCAGGTCTGAGCTGGCTAGTCTGTGTGAACCGTCCCTGACCAATTGTTTGTACTACTAGGGTGCGTAGTGCAATATATGTTCTACGCTACCTGAATGCTAAAAATCATTCTGTCCATCATTTTGCCTTAGAGTACAATGAAATATAGAGTGGACTGGCTTGACAATTCTCTGAAAATTGTCTTCCTTTGTGTACAACGGCCAGTCCAGTACCGTTCCGACTGATCCTTGGGTCTGGTTTGTTTAGCATTGATGAGTTCAGATGCTAGCTCCAAGTGAGCAATGCGGCCGTCCCGTCGACACTGAATTTGTGATTAAGCTTCAATCAAACTTCAGTGTGACAAATAAGGATGCCACAGACTTGGACGTGAGAAAGCCCCAAACATAGCCGAGCAGGTCAGCGGTCTCTCATTCTTATAGCCACATGTCAGGTCTCGACATACATAAGTCAAATGAGCCTCGGAACTTTCAGCTGGCACTCCCCAGTGTTAATGGCCAATCACTGTTATTTTATGTAACGCGGCACCTACCACTGAGGACGACAAGGATTCATCATACAACCACAAACAACAGACTGGGTCTAACTTTAGCGGTTCGCAGTAGGTTTGCGTTCGTGAAGCAACGTTATTAGATAAGTTGTTAAAACTCTCACGTCGCCAGGAAATTAGGATTTTGGGGACGTCGGAGCTAATGTCACTACAAGTAAGATTCATAGGTATAGTTCTAGTTGATTTTGTTTCGCCTGGCTGTACGAGCCCCTGCTCTGGTGTCAACGATGTGATTCAGTAGAAAAAACGACGGCAAGTACTCCAAAGCCCTGGTCACACCTGAATGTGAGTCGGGATCGCCGAAACCATTTTCGTCCGTACGGCGTAGCTGGCGGTGGTTTGCTTCGGTCATCACAACACCGGGTATCGAAAATCTCTAGTCAACATGATCCGGGATAATCAGTTTCTCAACTGTCCACCTGCGGAGAGATCGTGATATACGATGAGTTGTTTTATTGTTTGATTTTTCAAGGCCTTACGTGCGCGGTAACTTATTTCGATCTCTCGGGCGCTGTTTGGAGCTGTTTTCAACTTTGTTGCGAATGTTCGATTTTATTTTTATTGTTTCCTCCTACCATTCCGCTTTCAAAAAATCTATACTGGCTTGAAAAATGTGCCATATGGCATTTCATTTTTGCTCTTGATATGGCAGCGTTTGAGGAAGACGACATTGCGTATCGAACGGTGTGGGAATGTGGTGCATGATCCTAAGTAATCCTTAGTGGAAAACATGGGACGCTATATGTGTGTCCAAATGAAACGTGTTAACCAGCCAAGAGTGTTAAAACATCCGGAGCACACACCATGATGGAGCTGTATGCGAAAACCCGAACGAATGCTGTCACCGACGTTGCACAATTCCTGTCCTCAAGTGTACCGTGTGCACCAATTAGTAACGCTGATAGTAGCGAAAACTACAACTGGACATGGTTGTGTCCATTCGCCGGAAAGACGAGATCTACCAACTACATGTGAATTGTAGATGGTAGAGTCGATCGGAATCGAATTCGTCTTGATCACGAAGAAGCCAACAAAGACCTCAGATCCTGAGTTAGCTAAATGAGACATATAAATTCTCCAAAAGACTTAAATGAGTTAACAATTCTTGATTGGCTGGTGAATTGAATATAGACTGAACAAGTGAACTTGTTTGAACTGCCTCTATGTGGTTTACCATAACAAATGGTGCAACTCCCTCTTCTTCTTTACTCCTAGCTCGATGGATGTTGCCACTCCGCAGGATCTGACGTAGGTTGTCATGGGTGCGTCATATTTGGCAGCAGAGGTTTCCAAAATTTCACCGAAACTTCTGGTCCATCGAGTGACATTGGGCAGGTTTTCCAGATTGCCGCCGAACGATTGGAACACATAAGAAGTGCCTACGCGGTAAAAGTTACTCCACTGTAAAGAGACGTTTGATATCCCAGGCCTTTCCATCGAAGTTGTACATGTGATTGCCCTCCATCACAGAACTCTGCGTCTGAAAGGCGGTGAACGTCAGGTGGTCCTCGTCGGCGACATTTTCAGACATCAGGTGCACGGCCTTCGGACCCAAACGACTACTCAGCCCCACATAATCTGCACGACTGTTGATGTGCGGGTATGGGCGGCAAGTAGTGACATGCGGTGCCTGGTGGTCGTTATTGATGTGGTCAAAGATAGCTATGGTGCGCTCGGTAGCCTGCCACACTCTTATCTGGACGTTCACGTTGTGGCGGTTGATCGAGTGATGCTTGGCTTCCGCGAAGTTGTTGTCCCGCCTGCTGCATGTGGGGATTTTCGGGCTGTGGCAGTTTGTTCATTTCTCCGATCTCCTAGTTAGCCTGGTTATCAGGTATTCATAGAACGACCAGTCGGTGGTCCGCTTGATAGCTAGTACTTCAGCGTGCCTCCAGAGCTTACGTGTCATCCAAGCAATCAGAAACCAGTTGTTGAGAGTCCCCTTGAGGGTCCAATTGCGCACGTTACACAAAATGTATCCTTGGCACAGTAGTTGACAGGCGTGTGATAACTCTTGTGTAATCGCTGCTTGCATGGTTGTGCCATCGTCCTTGATCATGGTCCTAATCTCCACTGGTCCCACGAAGATGACGGATTGGCGGAGAAACATGGCGATGGCTACCGCTGTTTCGTTCGCAATCCAACCAAAATACATTGGTAAATCCACTCCATCAGCATCTCCAACAACTGAAACAAAAACTCTACCGTTCCGAACAGCTTTTATAAGTGGCGTTCATGTCGATGGCCTTAAGTTAGCACCGACATAATTGTATCTGCTCATTACTCATAAACATAGAATGCGTCAAACGGTTCTAATCATCTACGTTAAAGTATCACTTACCAGTTGCGTTAGGTTGGGTATGCAAACTACCTAGGTAGCCAAGGGTGTCTCTTTTCGCGAACAGGCGTGCTTGAAGGTTGTACACACCATTCGTCGTTTTCTTGTCAGAGCGCTGGTGGATGTAATGACTAATATTGAAGGATACGGTGCCGTTGAGCAGCCATCATCGAATTTCCTCGATTTCTTCCGCCGTGAAGCGACGCCTTTGTTGTGTCGTATTTTGCAGCAACTACATCACACGGGTGATTGAGCAGAATGACGAATTTTATAACCCGAAATTCTCAGTGGATGTCCTGGTTCACGTTGAAATCTGCAGAGCATCTAGTGCGAGTGCTTGCTGTCTCGAACGCCCGAAAATGAACACAAAACATGTACCATACGGACGCATACCTGAATGCGATTTCTGTGATCACCAAACGCAGGTTCGGTTGATCGGATGCGGTATGAAAACTCCAATCGAACTTCGCTCCAGCTGCATCCAAATTTCGGAACTGCCGTAGAGACACGACATTATCGAAATGATCCTAAAAAACTGGTTCGGAATAAGTGGTCTTTCCGACGTATATGGTACATTTATTGCGACTACAAACCAATGACGACCAGCGGATTGGGGACACACTTGAACTCACAGGGTGCACAGGGTTGAAGGGACGGGGCAGAGAGGGAAACATGTCACGGGGAAGGGGTACACCAGGTAGGGTCAGATAACCATGTATTTGTAGAAAACAAGTTCTCGTCCAACTTACGTTAGCCATCCAGCTTGCTCGTATTCTACGCTATTTTGATTAACGAAGAAATTCGTGTGCATTGACGGTTGCTATGGGGTTGTGTTGTAATAGCACTGGCACCTTAAACCGCGCATGTAATGCGGTTTCCATTTGAATTTTGTCAATTTTCGATTAAATCGGTTTCATTGACGATTCAGTATCGGTCTTTATATTCACTCTGCGGAAACTGGCGGCTAAGTGTACTCAGCTATTTTGTGTCCATTTAAACTTGGATTCTATCGAGAACTGCTTTTTTAAACCACGTTCTTAACCTCGAAGTTAATTGCAAACAGTAACTACCAAACATAACTAAATTTAGTTTTGTACTACTGTTTGATTCTCACGATAGTCTGTTGACATTTTCCGCCCAAAAATCATTTATGATGAGCACATTTGTTGTTCGCTTGTGTGGCTGTCTGGGCTGTTCCACGAAGGTATTTCTCGAGAAGGAGTGCGATTCTTCCCATAAATGGTTTTACAATAACTGCATTAGATCCACATCGGATCCGTACTCGGTATTAGAGCAAAGCGACATTGAATTCGCCTGTATGTCGTAGTTTCGGGAGTGTATTCCCACTTCATTTTGTAGTGGTTTACCCTATTTGAGGAACCAGCAGAAGCGAGTGATTGATGCTTGGAATCACCAAATCACTGGAAAAACACCTTGTGCAACTCAACACTCGATTGCATAAGACGTTGACTCCTGTAGTCATCTGGTAGCATCAAACGCTGGTCAGAGTCAGTGAGCCCTGTGTTAAATGCTCTTTGTTGGTAACCGCTAAGAAAGCTATAAAACTCTGAGCAATCAGCAAGAGATGTGATAATAGCTTTTAAACATAGAAGTGAACGCGGCACTCGCTTGATAGTATGGGGAACCTACGTAATAAGAATCGACCCTCTGACGTTTGCTAAACAAATGCTTGACACCCTGACACCTCATTTCTCCCGTTACATTACGCGTGCCACTTGGCTCAAAGCCAAAACGACCAAAGCCATAAAGGGCATAATGGTAACCCTGTCCCAGGCGCTCAGTCCCTGTGAACCTATATCGAGAACAAAAGAGCTGAAATGCCACTTCCCTAACGTCAGAAGCTTCTTGTGAGATAAGTTCGTTGAAGAGCGTAAGCCAAGAGCTTCCCTCTGTGGAACACAGCCCACTGCAGTCCCTAAGACCCTCCCACCGTTTCCCGAGGCTTCCGACGTGCGGCACACTGAAAGACTTAGTAATGACGAGTTAGATGACAACTCGGAGGCTTGGCCGTTGGAAACGTCTCAGTTGGGCTAGATTCATACAAGCTACCACTCCATGCAAGTACCTTGGGTCTCCCACGGTGCGTAAGCCTATGAGGTCTGCTTTTGAACAGGCGGTGGGAGTGCTGGCAACTGATATTTACAGACCCGAGTCTGATCGGAAACCCTTCAAAAAACGCAGGGGGTAGTCATGCAACACCCACAAAGCGGTTGTGCGGAAAGGCTCCAAGCTTGACACTCAAATATGCCATGCAAAGGTGCAGTCCCACTTATTTCATCAGCCCCGCCGCACTTATGTCTACGCTGTCACTGTGCACAGATGTAAGAGCCGAGTTGCGACCACTCGGAAACCCTTGGAAAGAAGAGTTGGCACAAGGAACCCGACAAGGCTTACTCGTCGCTACCAACTCCCATTCCCATTCCTATGGAAAACAAGGCCCCACTCTTCAACCCCCTTAATGTCCTCTTCTGGGGCCATTTTATTATGAAATGGCCCTAAGTTGTGATAATACTATCTGTGTTAGTCTGATGAATAAATTTCTAGGGCCAACGCAAATGGAACACTACGAGCATCCTCATATTGTGGCTGTCATGGAGAAATGGCTGATACCAGAGATCAGTTATGTCGGCATTTGTACCCCTGGATATTCAGTTTATCGTGGTGATTGCAAAATAGGACGTATGGGAGGAGTCGCTATTTACGTTAGCTTTACGTCACTTCTTTTTGTTCGCAGCAGCAATGATGCCTCCCCCATGTGCGATGTTGTATGTTTACAAATAAAGCTCCTTAGCCACGACTTCGATAGTATCATCTCACACGGCTTTAGGTGGACGCCACTTCAGTCGCTTCAGGTCACCAATTTATAGAACGTATATTATACGAAGCCAACTAGTCTTATGTTCCACGCAATTTTATAATGAGCTCTTCCTGCTCGCCTCTTCCAAGAAGCATTCACCGACTTCTTACCAGACAGAGATAGTCCAATAAGCCCGAAATCGCCGAAGCATTCCAAAAGTGCGAAGTCAATGCAACTCATAAACCTGTTGCTATGGTCTCCAAGATCAATCAGAAGTGTTCAAAATACCCCGCTAAAATAAAAACTCCCTTAAAACACATCTGACACTGTTGCTAGAGCCCACCATTAGCCCTGTGTTTGCGGCAATCGAACGGGGAGATTAGTTCCAAAACCGAGGTCGTTGCCGAATTATTCAAGGAACAGTACGCCGCCGTTTAAGACTCCGACTCATCATCTTTCCAGTGTCTATCCCGACGGTTATTTAAGCAGCCTTTTTTACGTTCATAATCCTTGATGCACGACCTTCAGGGATTTCTTTCTGAGTTTAACCCTTTCAGTGGAATAGGCCCGAACCAGACTCATCCTTGAATATTGGAGGAACCACCTTTTGTACTGGCCGAACAATTTCATGACTTTCCCCTGTCGACTCTTTCAGCCGACATCCTTCGCAAGGAATAGAAGGAAGCCACCGTCATCCCTATTTGTAGGTACGGTAATCGGCACTTTCCTGTCGGTTATCAACCAATCAGCTTAGCGTGTATTCCGTGCAAATTCTTATAGCGACTCATTAAATGCGCTATCCTAAAGCACCTTTTAGAAAATACTGTCATCTTTGTGTCTCAGCACGGATTCCTACCAACTAGGTCCTGCTTAACGAACTTACTGCTTTTTATAGACAGCTCAACATATGCTGGAGATCATAGTCCTATATAAGATGCGATTTTGTGCGACTTTGCCGAGGCGTTTGACCAAGTACCACACGGCCCACTTCTACTGGATATGGAGTCATTTCTGTACGTGGATGACGGACGTTTGCCCTTATTGACCAAAAAGCTTCCCAAGCCCTGCAGGGTTTATGTCCGACCGTTGTTCGAATACGCCAACTCAGCCGTTTATTCCGGCCTTAAGAAGAGCGTAAATGCGCTCAAGCTGGTGCAGCGAGCTGCGACCAAAATCGTAGTAGGTCTCCAGAACTTTTCGTACGAGTCGTGGTTAGAAATCCTTGATTTTCACCCTCTGGAAGACTCCAAGGAGACCTCATTTCTAATTTCTTCCTTCTTGCTGAAGGACTGACGAACTTTCATTCCTGCAAATCCAAACGGGCTAACGGGTCACAATAACAAGTCGTATAAGAGGATATCTCAAACACTCATTAGACAGAACTTTTTCTGTCACAATTGATCGCCGATTGGAATAGCCTCTCGCCAAGTGTCGTTATTGCCTATTTTAGCATGCAATTTAAGGCTTTGTTGAACGTTTATCTGTCTGATAAAAGTATTAATTGAGCGATAAGATCTTACGTTTTCCAATTTTCTGCTCCTAAATTGACATTGTCTGGGGAAAGTGGTGCTACACAAGTTTTTCCACGATTCCATTTTCCAAAGCCGACGCCCGTGTGATATCAGAAAAAGAGTAAGTACCGACCCGGAAAACTTGGGCTATCGCCCCCCTCATCCGCGTATTAACCACTGAATCATTAACCAACGGTTTGTACACGGGTTTGTAGCTTGAGACCCATATCACCCGGATCCAATCCGTTTATCTACTTTGATATCCAAAGGTACTTGTAATGAAATGTGCTCCTGTGGTGACCAGCAATCGTGTAGCTTTTCTGTGGATCCCGGCTCCTGCAGTAGTTTTTCGTTTGTCTGCTCTGTACACATGATTTTGTGTTCGTCTGTCATAGGAGGCGTGATACGAACTCAGCGCTATTTTCTTTAGCCGTGCAAGTGATTGCATTGCTATTATTCCCATCTTCAAAGTCGTTTAACCTAAGCCTTCTTGAACGTTGTTGAATCCACTCGAAGTTTCCACGCATTTTTCGATTAGCGTGATCTTGAATGCCGCCACGTGGGCTGGAGCCCACCTCGCGCCTCTTTTCTTATCTTGATTGCTGCTGTTGGTCCCAGACTAAGCTTGAACTAACTACTTACCGTATTTCGAGACAATACGAGGAACAAACAGTTTGTTTTCGAACCTTACTGCGTCCTCTCAATTCAATGTCTGTTTGGACTACATTTTGACCGCTCTTCAAGGAAGGTTTTTTAAATTGGTAGTGAACGAGAATTGAACGTATACCCACTTGTCCACTACAGTTCCGTCTGCTAATATCACTCTAAGAAAGGAACCGTTGTCTGAAGAAAGTTCGATTTCAGATTTTGTAGAGCGTCTTTCTGTCACTTCTTCGACTGATATCAGCTGCTGGGGTAAAGAATTGCTGCACGAGTCATGCTCTAAAGAATAAGTGTGCTAAGGTTAAACCATCAGGGAGTCTTTGAAATTCAGGTTTATAAAGATTAAGAAACTCAAGGCGACGAGAAGGATCGTATGGAAACGTTTCCAATTCTTAGGGGGGTTTTACGAAAAAGATTTGGTATTTCGCTCGAGAGAAGTTGCGCCTTAAAGCTATGCGGAAAGTATAGGCTAAGAAATAAAACAGAATTAGCGCGAAAGGCAAATTCAACCCGAATCTGTTCTGGAGCTACGTGCAGTAAGACCCCGTTGCCTGTAAACACGTTGGCAATCTCACCACATATGAAGGTTAAATCATGGTTGATGATCAAAAGAAAGCAGAAAACTTTGATCAGTATTTTTACAGTGTACATCCACAAGACAATCTCAAAGGCCTGACAACAGCGCGAGACACGGTACCGGCAGATTCGGTACAAAGACTTCAATACCTCAGCCCTTGAGGTACGGAACATTCTCTCGTCACTGGACCCAACTAAATGCCCGGGGCCAGACGATATTCACGCTGCTCTGGTTCGTTTTTCGGCGGAAGTTTTGGCGCGTTCATTAGCCGCACTAATCAGTATGTCACTGAACCAATAGTCGTTGAAGGTTGGGAAGTAGCTGCTTTGGTGGCTATTCACAAAGAAAGAAAGGAGGAAAGAAAGCCACAATGTACCGCCCTAATAGCCTGATCTGCGTCTAGCTGGAAGTATGCAATAGAGCCATCAGAAATTTATTGACTAACTTTCTCTCTAATACCAACCCCCTAAATGCTAATCAGTTTGGCTTTGTGGAAAGAAGGTCGTGTCTATCAAACCTTTTCTGCTTCTTAGACGAAACAAACAGGAGATTAGACAAGAGGAAGCAGATGGAAATTGTTTACCTCGACTTTTGCAAAGCGTTCGACTCAGCCAACCACCGGGTGCTTCTGGAAAAACAACGAATCTGACCCTGCCACGGTGTGACGACTCGCGTATCTTGATTAGCTGTTGCTCTAAATTGGACGGCGTGGCGACCACACCGACAGAGTCACTCTTGTCAGGCGAACCAATAGGTAGTAGCCTGACAAACTACAATCTCATGGTCCTTCACGTTTGGAGTTGAAACAAGGCATATTTTTCCGGAAAATGTACCAGTTCTGGTAAACCGCCACCTACCCGCTGCCTTGAGCTAAAAGCTTTTGAGCCAAAGGCCTTGGTTAAGAAACCTCATCGTTCTTCTGCCTAGGTTTGAGCGTCTTGGCCGTATCTCAATCTACACATAATGATGAATAGTCAAAAACAGCCATTACATACTGCAGTATAGACCTGCTGCATACAACAGGGTGGATAGGCGTAAACGTGATACTGCCAACCTCTCCCTCACTGTTCTATCAAACTTAGCTTTCAGACCTTTCCAAATATCCATTTCTGGTAATTACTCTGCGGGTCCCACAACAGATATAACTAATTTTAATAACACTGTACCGGTAAGTCCCATCTCTTACCATTCAGCCCACGACCTTCCTCGTCCCTCGCTTATATCTGGAATGTGAAATAATATAGGTGCTTTCAACGTCCATACTTTAAAACAGGTAGGTCAACAGGCCGCTTTCGCATGAACGTTAGATTTATTGAAACCCCGTATCCGCTATATTTCGAAGACTAGAATCCACAGCAGCAGTCAACGCATGGGACTAACAACATCCGCGGTGGACGGAACATTTTGAGGGTCAATTTAGCTGGCCTCCTGCCTCTGCTGTGTTGCCACTACAAACTTGTAATGTAGCACCCTAGTCGGCGGATCCGGAACCACTCATTAAGACTAAGGTACGTCGTTGCATTCCGGTTACTGGCCCAGATTATCTCCTGCTGGCACTTTTCAAAGAAGGTGAGGGTAGTTAGTGGAGGCTTTGACTCGGTTGTTCTAACTTGTGTGGACGACGGAGAGCATCCTTCCGTCCTAGGGTCACTCAATAATAACTCCCATATTCAGGAAAAGTATCAGGGGCTTTTGCGAAAACCATCGAGTAATGAGCGTGCTCCCGTCACTACTAGTGCTCTGGCATCCATTATACTTCGTCGACTCACTGCAGCCCTGGGAGCAAACAGTAGGGGATATATAAGTCATATTTCCACACTTCGTAAAATTCTGGAGCAGCGTCATGTGTACCGGCGACCAAGAATTGCCGTATTTCTCGACTATGAGGGTGCGTTCGATTCGATGGATCGACCTGCACTTTTAAAATCACTTGAACGTTTGAACGTGGGGGAGTACCGACCAAAAGTGTGAACGTACTGTGGGCACTTCATTGCCATACTCTAGCTCAGGTTAAGGTTTAAGGTGAACTGTCTAACAGTTTCATTGCAACGAGCGATGCACGTTAAGGTTGTCCATTTCACCATTTTTGTCCATTTTTGTCGTAGACAAAGTAGTGGAGGACTGTCTGCGACACTCACAAGATGCCAGTGTGGAGCTCCTACCTGGTGAAAGTTTGCCTGATCTCCCTTATGCTGACGACAAGTTGTTGCTGTTTGGCAACTTTAAAGCAGCACAAATAATGCTAGACGCAATTTCCCGTCCTGCCAAATACTTCAGAACACGTTTTTCAGCCTCATAATGCAAGTACTTCTGCAAGATTGCTGTGATTACATAAATTTAATGATGGACAATGAAGTCGTGGAGGTTTTTGATCGGTTTATATACCCAAGAAGCTATATCAGCGGCGACAGCCGCAACGATGGGAGTGTGGGGAATGAAGTAGAAATGCATATCTCTAGGGCTAAGACACTGTTCCTTAATGTGGGATACATCTGGCGACAGAGTTATCTCTCTGAGGTTTAAGAGTCGCGTATATCAGACAACAGTGAGAGCTGTATCACTTTACGGCAGCGAAACTTGGCTGCTCAATGTGGAAGTGATGCACCGTCTTCAGGTATTTAACCACCGATGTCTGCTCGTATTGCGTGGTACCTGCGAGTAAGCAACGAAGTGGTTAAGAGGCGGGTGTTTGACAGTGATTGTCACATGAGTTCTTTCGTTCAATCCTTAAATTTTCACAGACTTATACGGTTAGGCCATGTACCAGGGGTGCCAGCTTGTCGTCTGCCACGCCGAACATTCTGTCTACACTGCGGCCGGCTGGCGCAAGGCTCAAGATGGAAAGGCGGTGACTCGGCGTACAGAAATGAACCCGTTCACGAAGGGTTTGGTCACTGTAGGTTGTATTCGTCTCCCAAGCTGAGTAGCTCGGGACTTCCAGAGTCCCTGGCTGGAGACGATAGATGAGATGGTGGTTGATCGAGCTCATTGGCGTGAATCTTGTCGTTGTTTGGCCGAGTTGTCTGTGAAGCGGGTGCACCTAAGTACATGGGACAGTGAAAGCCGTAAGGAAGCTGTCTTACTGGTGATGCCTGTTAGGGAAGGACATCATCAAAATAACCTAATCAGGTCATCGGTGAAGGCTGACGAAATTGTGAATCATAACAAACTAATTAGATAATCGGTAACGGCAAACGAAATCGTTCGTCATAACAAGCTAATCGGGTCATCCGTGACGGCTGACGAAATCGCTCATCAACCAAACACCAACGTGCAAAGTTTTCCACTTGAACCAACAAAGATGAGGCGTGAAGGTGGACGTGAGTACCGTGCTAACCCGATGAACCAATCAGAGTGCGATAGCTATGGAACTGACCACATTGGGCCACTTAACCACGAAGTGGCCTGAACCACTGGAGATTGGTCCAACTTGTAGTTGGCTCTATTTGGCGAATAACTGATGATATATATTTGCATGCATTTCATTCATTTGTTGGACTGGTAATCAGCATTGCGGCGTGTTTTCTACGCAGTCATGCTCTTATTGACTCCGCGCTAGTAGACTGGGTGAAGCCGTACAGCAAGGGTTTGAGTATAGCATACAAGCCAGGATAGAACGTTCTTTAACAAGAAATCGGTGCGTTACTTCAATGCCCTACATTCACCTACAGCCTGGTTTTAGACATCTTGATGCTGACTGTTTGAGTGTAGCTGGCTATTTTCAATAGCTAGGTCCTTTCCTTTCTGTGTCTTCATTTTTTCTGTACAGGGCATGCTTTTCCTCTTAGTTGTGTGGTAGTTAAGCACCAGTGTGAACCATTGACGCATTGCTGTTTATGGTGATGACCTTGAATGCGCCTTCCTTCCGCTCACTGGAGGTGGCAAGCAGCGTAAAGAGTATGAATCCGGACGAGATGCAACCTTCTTGAAGGAGACAGCTTATACAAATGGTCTTTCCGAAGAAGTGAACAGGATGTACTCACCCCTCCTGAGGCTAGTACACTTGAGATGGTATCAGTGTAGGCACGTCTAGCACTGCATATCGTTCTGAAAAGGCACGTGATAGCCGAATCGGCCACAAATACTTGAAACCTCCGATCCAACCATACTTCTGGATCTCGTGCGTGTCATTGCGTTGTGGCACGTGAACAAGAGCGATATCTGTTAACGTTATAAAAGACGATAAACAATGGAAGCAATACGTGGGGCGAGGAAATATTGAAAACGACCAAATATCCACTGAGATAATAATCGACTAGATGAGTACGCTGAACGATGACGAAAATTATGTATTTGGATGTTCAGGGTATCAAAAGTCGATAATAACAGGACCCGAATGACAACACAAAGATTTTACTCAAAATTCGTTTTACCAGTGGAAATACCACTCACTACAACAGGTGAAATTGATGGGTTTCCTCTGTATTATTCAGGGCACTGAGCACCCTCAAAAGCTCCGATTTAAGAACCTTGGTAATCCCTGGTTGAATCCGTTTGGTCCGGGAAACTTGGGTGAGTCCAAGTTACTTCGTGCATTCTCTGCTACTTACTACTCTCACAAAGTAAAATGTTATGGATGCTTTTGAGCCCCATCACTTGGTCGGGAGTGCATGGTTCAACGGCACTGATTCCCAGACTAATGCACTTTGTGTTCGCATCATCATCATCGTAGACAGCAATACATCAGTAGTTCACACTAATGCTTAACTGCCACACAACCGTGAAGAAAAAGCAAACCCTATGTAGGAAAATAGAAAAAAAGAAAAGGGCGGGAAGAGACCTAACTACTGAAGATAATCACGTCCATATTTAAACAGTCAACATTAAGATGCCTATACCTCGCAAACAAACAACCGAGCTGCAAGTGAGAGTGAGGCTTCATCAGCAAGACAGCTTCCTTACGGCCTTTGTTGCCCCGCGTCATTAAATTCACTCACTTCACAGACAACTCGGACAAACAACGACAACATTCACACCACTGAACTCGATTAGCCACCATCTCACCTAAAGTCTCCAGCCACCGACTCTGTGGGTCGCGAGGGCCCCAGCCCGCGAGACGAACTCGATCTACACTGGCCAACCCCTCCGTGAACGACTTCATTTCCATTCGCCAGGTCATTATCTGTCCACCTCACATCGTACACCAGTCGGTCGCAGTGTCAGTGAACAGTGCTAGGTGTGGAAGACGACTAGCTGGCATCCTTAATACATGACCTATCCATCTATGCCTGTGCAAACGTAGAGACTGAACAAAAGAACTCATTTGACAATCACTATCAAACACCCACTTTCTAACCTCTTCGTTACTTACACGCTGGTGCCACCCGATACGAGCGATTGAACGCAGACATCGGTGATCAAATACTTAAAGACGGTTCACTTCTCCTGTCCTGCCCGAGCGGGCAGATTTCGTTGCCGTAAAGTAATACGGTTCTCACCGTTGTCTTATATACCAGACCATTAAGCTTCAGAGGAATACCTCTGTCGCCAGAGATGCCTCAAGTTAGCGAATACCGCCCTAGCCTTAGAGATACGCGCTTCTATTTCGTTCCCTACACCTCCACTGCCGACGCCGTTGATACAGCTTCCCAGGTACACAAACCGGTCGACAACCTCAATGACTAGATTATCTTACATCAAATCCACGTGGTCACAGCAATCCTGCAGAAGCACTTTGCATTTTGAGGCTGCAAAGCGCATTCCGAAGTATTTTGCAGAACGCGAAATAGCGTCTAACATTACTTGTGCCGATTGAAAGTTGTCAAACAGCAACACCTTGTCGTCAGCATAATCAAGATCGGTCAGTCTTTCACCAGGTCGGAGGTCCACGCCGGCATCTTGTGAGTGCCGCAGAAAATCCTCCATTATTTTGTCTACAACGAAATTAAACAAAAATGGTGACAACGGACAGCCTTGACGTACGCCACTCATGGTGCTGAAACTGTCGGACAGTTCACCGTAAACCCTAACCTGAGCTGATGAATTGGAATGGAGTGCTGACATTATGTTTACGTACGTAGTCGGCACGCCTCTGCGTTTTAGCGACTCTCAAGGTGTAGATCGATCCACTGAACCGAACGCACCTTATTAGTCGAGAAATACAACAATTGTTTGCCAGCGATATACATGACGCTGCTTCAGAATTTGACGAAGAGTAAAAATGTGATCTATACATCCCCGCCCGGGGCGAATTCCTGTCTGTTCTTCCCTAATGTTTCCTCTCGAGATGCAGTGAGTCAGCGAAGTATACTGGATGCTGGAACCCTAGAAATAACTGGGGTTAAACTAATTCCTCTGTGGTTTTCGCAACAGATCCTGATACTTTTCTTTAATATAGGATCTATTCTCGGGTGACCCCAACTCGGGGGGATAACTTCCGTAGTCCACATAAGTCTAAACAAATGAGTTTGTAAGCCTCTAGCATTGGGACACACTTTTGTGTGTTGCAAGAAGTTACTGTGTGGAGTCTCAGTGGAAGAAGACGATTTCACGGAATGACTCGCGTTTGGAGAAACCCGAATAGTTTCGCAAGATGCTGTTTTGCGTTCTTCTAAACACTTCGGAATGCGCTATTCAACTTCAAAATGCCAGGCACATCTGCAAGACTGTTGTGACTGTGAATTTAATGTTCGATTTCGAAGTTGTGAAGGTCGTTAATCGGTTTTTATATTTCGTAAATAGCAGAAACGGCAGAGGTAAAGAAAATGAAACGTAAGCTGGTGTCTCCAAGTAT
Source organism: Paragonimus westermani (assembly GCA_008508345.1). Taxonomy (NCBI): domain Eukaryota; kingdom Metazoa; phylum Platyhelminthes; class Trematoda; order Plagiorchiida; family Troglotrematidae; genus Paragonimus; species Paragonimus westermani. Next base: position 136,333 of record QNGE01001176.1, read on the forward strand.
GTGGTGACATTTACCAATATAGAGCATCTCTGGTGATAGAGAGACATCTTTGCGAAGCTTAAGGTTCACGTAAATACAGCGACTGTGAGGTCTGTATTATTTTACAGCTGCAAAACTTGGACTCTGATGGTGGAAGACATCATCCGTCTTCAAGTATTTGGCCACCAATGTCTACGTTTGATCGCTTGCATCGGGTGGCAACGGGGGTCAAATGACGAAGAGGTTAGGAAACGAGTATTTGTTTGTGATTACCAAGCGAGTGTATTTTTCATTCTGTAAGTTTACATTTGCCCAGATGGTTAGACCATGTCCTAAGAATATCATCTACTTGTGTTCCACACCGAATACTCTTTGCCGACAATGCGGCAGATTGACGTGATGTGTTAGGTGGTCAGATGATGACCTGGCTTAAGGAAATGAGGTGTTTTGCCGAAGGATTGTTCGCTGTAGATTAGATTCGTCTCCTGAGCTGGGGCCCACGTGATTCACAGAGTTAATGGCTGAATACGTTACGTGAGATGTCGACCGACCAGGTCCAATGGAGTGAATATTGTCATTTGATCGACTTGTCTATGAAGTAAATGTAGTTGGTGATGCGGGACCATGAAAGCTGTAAGGAACCTGTCTTGCTGATGACGCTCTCGTTACCATCATTTCCAGCTTTGATTCGTACCTGTTCACGGCATGGCTCGGGCGGCTGATGGTATTGACAGTGACCCACATAGTTTCAGAATAATAAATAAGAACAGGTGTTTAGTGTACCATGTAACGTTTACAACACCCACCCGTCCCGCCTATGCAATCTATCTGTCAGTTAAAGTTGATATTTTCATAAGAATGCATAGTAGACAAAAACCGCCATCAGAGCAACTGGTCACTATGAGGATAAAAATGGTCTACGTAGAAGTTCCCTGTAAGGATGATCACAATATGCATCAAGCAACGCAGAGAATAAGTTCGATCAAATAAACACTTAGCGCGGCCGAAATTCGCTTGGTAACTCGGACCCAGAAGCTACCTGCGCCTCCAATTGGTGAGGAGCAGCCTATCGGTGCCACCTCACATTGTCTACCAGTTTACAGGTAATTGCAAAGAAAGTCACATAAGCATGTTTCTTATCAGCGCGTACGATTCAGTAGCATCTTATTGCTTCCGCTTCGGTCACGTGATTGACTGTCTCTGAGGTGACCACATTTATTTTGTTTTCCTGCCCTCCTGATAATTTTGTGAAGTACCCTATGAGATGTGAACGAAATACCATAAAGCAAGACATTTCATTTATTACTGCTTTGTTTTATTTTCAAATGCATTGGTGGAAATCAATGTTAATTTTGTTACAAAATTGGACTGGCACTGATCGTGTCTTTGTTATTGCTGGTAGGCCACGGGAGACTGTCGATCGTCTCACCTACCTAGGTAATATCATCTTGTCAACCTGTGATATTTGTGACACGTATCTACAAAGATAACTGATGCACGCAGTGAACTTGCCAACCTCAGTCTGCTGTGGCTTCGCAGACGTCCATCTGTCGATTAAGAGTCAGTTTTATTACGTTGATGTGCGCTCAATCTGGCCCTCTGGATCAGTGACGTGGGCCGCTCGTGCTGAAGGTATATGTAGGCTCTCATTGTTTGATCACCGCTGTTTTCGCAAGTTAACTTGTATCAGTTGAACCGACCGTGTGAGCAATATAGCAGTCCTTCAGCTCGTGTTTTGGAAAATGTACAATTTTGCGATAAATAACTGAGATACTGAAAGTGCGAAGTCCTCGCTGGTTGGATGCCGCACTATGAAAGCCGACTCACCGTCTGCCGTACTGCGCGTTTTTTAGTGTAGCTACCGCTGACTGGGAAAAAACGCAAAGTGATAACCCGGTAGCGAGCTATGAAAACCTTGACTCCCCCACTAAGCAAAGCACATAGACCCCATTTACTTGGTTTCTGGGCTGACGACCATCCGTACTGCTTGTTTAAAACACTTTCGCACATGGCACAATCAGTGACAAACCTGCATCCACAAAATTTTCGACTCTTTTGTTTGTGGAACCAAATTGTTTGTTTTAATTTCCTTCATTATAAAGTCATGCTTATTTTTTTGCTGTGCAACTTCTGAATCAACAACCGCCTGAGCCATTGTACCCACGGGTACGGCTCAACGGTGACGGTCAAGATCAAAATGAGCATGTGAGGGTACTTACATTGTGAAATCGGAAATACATTGGTCTTTTGTGATTGTTGACTCATTAATGACTAACTTGTTAGGGTAAGATTGGGATCAGTGTGAAAAGCGGTTCATATTTTTATTGCACTTTCTTTCGATGATAATCAGTTCAGTTGATTTGTACTTTGCAAATTCTCGACAACACACTGACTGAACAATTATCATGAGGCCACTAGTTGTGATTACATCAACTGCCATAACCGCTCTTATTTTCCGTTCCTTTTGTCCTTATTTCCAACTCTCCTCTGCGCGACCTAGTCATGGATTCTAGGTCTAGATATCGCAATCTGAAACCACTCGATTACGACGCACTGCATGAGCTGACGGAGCACTTCAAATCCAAATCCAAACATATTGAGGCGAAGATCACCGCTTTATCTGAAGCACGCCAGCAGATGAAAAATGCTCAGTTGCTCAAAAAATTGGCAAAGATATGGCGCGAGGAGTATATAAGATTACGTGGAGAAGAACGTAAGGCAAATCTCAGTATACAAGATCCGTCGCATCAGTGGATTTTGAAAGTACCAATCATCGTGCATACGATTGAAATGTTAGAGAGGGAGCAACGAGAATTCCAGGATGCACTCCTAAAACCTGTATGGACTTTAAGGTGTATGATATATGTTGCATAGCCAACCTAAATGATTGTTTTCTTAGAGATGATCTAAAATACTGGATTGTCCGCAAAAAAGAGGGTCAGCCTGTGGCCGAATACAAACCGGTGTTGAAAGTTGTCAGAGATATGAATGACGCAATCGGAAAACTCTGGGATGCTTTGAAGGCGGAAGAGATCTCTTGTAAACACAGCGATAACGGTAAAGATGTTTTTCAGATTAAATAATGCATTTCTGTTCAACTTTAAGTTGAGCTAAACAGTCCCAATGAAATCGCATTTTCGATCAGTCAAAAGAGCATGGGTATTCCGGACGAAGCTTGGCAATGGCCCGCTCCGAACGATGAATTTTTGGCCGAACTGTTGGCTGAGTTCATTCATGTGGATGTATTATTTTTCAATCGTCTTGAATACGCTCGAGTTGAGTATGAACAAATGCACGCAAAAGTGTATGTTTGGAATGTGGTTACAGACGAAATTAAATTTGATCATGCTTTTCAACATCCGGTGTGTTGGTGAATTTTATTTACTAAAATGATGTTTGCTTAGCCTAATCGCCACACTGGTCAGCAGTGTCAAGGCTTTCGTCTCCATCTGTAATTCTAGTTTGATTATGTGAAATAGCTTTCGCATTCCGTGTTTACTGAAAGATTGTTAAAAGTTGTTCATCCCCATCATCGTGTATTCATCTAGAGAATACAAAATGTTTTAAATAGCTGTGATCAGCAATTTTTGTTTTGCGTAAACATATTATTAATTTTCTCCTTCTTTGATATCCTCGGCATACTGTTACTTTCTTCTTGTCAACGAAACTGGACCTTGATGCGATGGTTTGGATTACACATCTCGATGACTTCTTGAGCTAAACTGGATGGTGTGTCGATCACACCTATAGGGTCGCTCATATTAGACAGGCCAGTAGGTAAAGCGCTGACAAACCACAGTCTCCTGATCCCCCACCTTGAGGACGTGGCGTATGAGTTTCGGAGCAGTGTGTGAAGCAGTGAAGTCACCTCGAGGCAACCGTCACGGTGTAAAAATGCAAACTGAAGGGCGGGCAGTTACAGGCGCGTATTTCAAGGATCGGTCAATATCTTGTGAAAACAACGTATGAACTTCGTAGATACGGCGGTAGGTCTGAGGTCGGTGGGACACGAAGGATTGTTCACTTTTGGTAGAAGCGTGGTGTGGGAACGGCATAGGTGGATCGGACAACCTTGGGTTAGCAAGAAAAGGTTGGAGTATCCGGCCAAGGCATCAGCTTTCATGCGCTTCAGATGTTTGGACAAAAGTTTTTTCAGACCTAGAGCGGAGTTTTTCATGTTCTTTCGCGCGCGCAATACTTCTTCTCCAATGATCGGGTCGGCCAGAGACCAGTCCGGAGGCAGAATCGTTGAAGATGGTCGCAAATCAGGGTGTGGATGAACCGATAATACCTCGGACCATTATTCATTGGAATTCTCCTGAAGGCCACGGTCCATCTTGTAGACATTTTTCCAGTATCCAGAAAAAACCGCAGACGCAGCATCCTTTTTACACTGGTGGTAAAGTGTTTGAAACGTTGCGTAGTTAGCTCTTCGTACCTGCTTCTTTGTCGTATGGGTTCCCACGTTAACACGGCCACTTCGTTGAGTGGTCAGTCGCTAGGCGTACGGAAAGGCTTGTCAGGCATTCATGTTCAGCAGTGACTTAGTTTGTACCATTGTGAAAGTACCTGTCTGAAGACCGCGAGCGACAGCTAGTAATTCATCGCTATTTAAGAAAGCCTCGCTATTATACTCCAGTTGGGTAATCGCTATTTGGATCAAACAGATAAACCACTCGGAGTGTTCAGTCGCTTGGGACCTAATATCCGACATCGTGTTGGTCTGCGAGACAGTGGTTGGATTGGCAACAGGGACATTATTTCTGTGCCAATTCAGCGCATACAGACGTGACCGGATGCCCTCCAAATTACGACCAGCGGAAATGTGACAGGTGCCGATGGTGAAGTTCGCATCGAGTGAGACACGACGGAGCCGGTGCATCGGTGCATCTGAAAAGAGAAGCCGATTCTTGCTGACACCAATTTGATCCTGCACTTCTCTTACACGTGAGTTTCTCACGGTTACGTTCGACGGGATATGCATGCTGTCTGTGGTGACAGACCAGTTTTGGTGAGAAAGCTGCGACTACAGTCGACACAGTCAAAGACTGGCAGGTTAGCTGTGTACTTCCTGCGTCGATACGTACGAGGCTCGACAAGCCGGAGTTCAATATACAGATCTGACCACATTCTGAATAGTTGTACTCCACTCGCCCATCCTGTCTACCGATAGATGCTCGCACGGAGTTGCTGGCGGTAATTTCATTGTATTGATCGAATATAACCAGTTCGCCAAAACCAGGCAGAGTGGTTGCCTCTATCTGGAGTTGCTAGACGCTTAGTCAGTCCAAGTTTGCATTAACATCGCCCAGTCAACACCACGGATAGGTGGTTCAGCCCGCTAAGTGTACGCACAGTTATTAGGATTAGGTCATAGGTTTGCTGTTTCAACAACAGTATTTAAATCACCACCGTGCTCGACTACAGTACACCAGTAATTAGTACTAATGCTTAACTGCCCTCGGACCTTTAGAAGAATTTACAATTTGGTAATTGTTAATTGTGAAATTAATCTGGGTAACTTATGTTAAATATCTCAACTTACAATCTTATCATTTCTTCCAAGCTGTCGTCCCCTATTAGCTCTCCCACAAGTTTATGCTGGTTTTGCCGCCTTAATAAACTTCGTTCCAAATTGATGTGAATTAGTTCCTTATCATTGCTCATACGAATGGCATCCTTCATTAGTTTTAACTTGCAAATCTACATCATCTAATTGGTTTTAATTGAGGAATATAGTTCACCTTGATTTCCGTACTGTACACAACCAGCTCGAAAGAGATCGATCGGGTGACCGACCGTTAAGTTTCTAGATGCATGGTTCACGCCAGCAGGTTTACCGTTTTAGTTTGTTGTAATAAGCTGTACTCATTCGGTCCTTGTGCTCATTTCGTTTCAGTTGTTGTTTTAAATTCCACATTTCAACTCGGTCTTTCTTGTCGACTGGCTAATAATCATCTAAAGCATGCTTTTGTTCCCCACATCATTTTTGCATCAGCACTGAAAACTGGGACAAGGAAGAGGTGAATCGCATGGATTACTTTTGGGACGTCTTTCGACGTCATGCTGGGAATAACGGGAAAAAATTAGCCGTTGAATTTTTGAGTCGCGTTTGTGTAAATCGTTCGGTTGCTGAAATAGTGAGTTCTGTGTGTGAAACAATTCTGTGAAGGCCTCTTGATTTTTAATGCAAATAACATCTACTCACGTAAGCCCATGATATATTCTTTGAGTCTTACTGAAAGAAAGTTTTTATCTTGAAAGTCTTAGGACAGCCAGTCACTCATGACCGTTTTCCGCTTGTCCCACAGGACTAAAATATGTCAGGCCTGGTTTGGCTTCGGCAACGTAGACTAGCAATGCCGCAAATTAGTACCCGCCTCAATTAGTGCATATTCTGATGCTGCCCTTCATGTTTCTTGTTTTCAGGAATGTTTGATTACTTGTCGAATGCGGCAGAATCTGTTGAAAGATCAGGCGACAACCATCAAGCGCAGTTGGGTCAAAGCCCGTGAGGATTTGACCGTCCGAATTAAAGCTTCGTTGCTTCAAGCTGTGGAATTAGTGGCTCAGAAACGATTGGAAAAAGAGCAACTGAGGACGCAACGTGAGCTATGCCTTTTACTACAGGAACAGGTGGGCGATCTGAGTCATTTCCCTTTTATAGTCCTAAAGGCTCATGTGGCCTGCGTACCCTGTCTTATACTTCCAGATGAACTGCATGTTAAAATACGACCACAGTGAATCTGTTCCCTTGATCCAAAGCGAGATAGCGGTTGTATTGTTCGTCTCTTCTGTCTAAGGGTCCGGTGTCCCACATTGAGAGTTTGTGGGGTTTATTGGTTCGCTCCCCGCTTATCTATTTACTGCAGTTTACAGAAAAGTCTAGTATACGTCACTAGTTATTTGTACTCTGGTTCTATTGGCATAACAGAAACTTGACTATATATCCGTCTTTGTACACAGTTAAATTGCTGCTGATAGTCTAGCGTAATCCAGTCAGTGAAACCTGATCGGCAATTTCAGTATCACTCGGTTAAACAGTGCGATTAATAGGATTATGTTTCAGGTCCAAAAAAGACGATCGAAGTAATTGGGATCTATACAGTACGGTTGACAAAACTTACATTCTGAATGTGAATCAGCCGGATACTCGAATTGTCCACCAGACCACCAAGCGACCGGAAATTGACCCAGTAAAACTGTGTACAAGCAAACCAAACATACTTCAACGGATTCAACGTTGAGCATCGGACCGAACGTGGAACGACAGACTTACAAAACCAACTCTTGGTAATATCCCTACCTATTCGAGCCCAGTTTTAGCTTCCAAAACAGTTACTGCATCAATTTACTTGTTTGTTTGCGTCTATCATCGTGTCACTTTTAATGTGTGAAATGTGATGAGGTCACCATGAAACTTTTTTTCTCCCTTGTATCCTGTCATTTGAATGGATCACAGTTAATCGTACTGCTAATTCACATTAGAGTTGAAGGCATGGATGGAGTTTGGGACGATTATGGCACGGTGTTCTTCCCGAAAGTAGACCGCCTTCCCATGAAGGTCAATTTGTTGGTTCTGTGGAACGTCGGCAGTTAAAGCCTCTTTCGTACGAAGGTCCCTTCCAAACAACAACTATCCTTTACTTTTGACCAGGAAAACAGCGACCGAGGTGATGCTGACAATAAGGTCAACAATACTTCCTACAGCATCAGCCAAAGTTGGAGAAGAACGATATTTTACTCTACTTGGCTGATTTATAAACGCTTGTGCACCCACTTTACACCGTCACACAAAGCGAAGTACTAACGAAGCTTACAGTTCTTTCGATGCTGTCTGACTGGTCAAGAGTGCTCATGTTAATGCATTCTTAACTGACCCAGCTATGAGCACTGCCAAACAAAGTATACAAGCTGTTCTGTCAACACCCACTAAGCGAATCGGTGCTCTCCCAGAATTTTTGTCTTCATCAACGTGTGCTTTCTTCAGCAAAACTCGTTGTATTAGTGAAACTAAATTTTCTCCAACTATGATGAACATGTTCGTCCTGCCACCCATGATACGAGGCACCTGTGCATCTTTGTTAGGGTGCATCTTTCGTGTAAACGTCACTAAAGTAACTCAATGCATCAGGTAGCATATAAAATGGTCTCGGCGTGTTCCACTTACTCCCGACCTTGATGTTTTATGTTGATCGGGGTTAGGTGGTTTCGTCCGTCAGCTGGATGATCATCTATCAGTTCCACCTGTTGACAGCATTCCGATAAACGCATGCATCGTGTCACTAAATACCTCATGCAATGAGGAAGAGCGTTCTGCTTCACCGGAGATCAACAAGCAGATTATCAAGACCGCTGGAAGAAAGAGAAAAAACTAGGTAGATGCCATCCCTAGTAAACATTAGCAATATATAAGATATCCGCACCAAATTTAGTACGAATGAAGTTGGACAGTTTGGGTGTCGTGTTTAACAGATTGGGAATAACACAACGTTACTAGCAAGTTGTAATACTCTACGTTTCAACCACCTCGGGTGGCTTTCCTCAGGAATGTTGTAATCGAAATCACTTCAATTTCGATTACAACACTTAAGGAAGGCCACCCGAGGTGGTTGAAACGTAGAGTATTACAACTTGCTCGTAACGTTGTGTTATTCCCAACCCGTTTATGAATTAGTAAGATATGTCTCAAATGATATCAAAATGGAGAATATGGCTTGAATTCTATGGAATAATAGTTTTAACAGCAAAAGGAACGTATTGTGTAACCACAAACGCTGTCATCTTGATTCAGGGACTGATGGCACACATTTGGCCCTCAGAAGCTAGATTGGAGATTCTACCTTGACAACACTAATCAAAGAGATATTACTTGAATCTAGGCATTGAGTCTCGTCATCAGTAATTGTTGGCTACTCAGTTTCTAACAATAGCATGGCATCAGTTAATGTCCGCTTTTTCGTGTTTGCTAATGACTCATATTGGTGAATAGATGAACAAGTTACAGAATCGGACAACAGAACATGTATTGTAAACTACTTTCAATCGTAAGGAAAGCGTGTTACTGGATCGAACATTGTTGACCAACAGTTCGGTTTCGAAGGGGAAGTAATACCACTGACTAATGAGGCCAATGTACATGGTACCGATGTTTTTGTGCTGATGTGCTACAAGTGGACCTGTTGATTTTGCTGTTTCGGATCTAGTGGTCGTGCACCAAATAATTTACCGAATTCTTTGAATGGCAAAAGGTGGATGACGCATGCAGTTTTCTACGCTTGGCTGAAGTTTCAATAACGGAATGATAGGTGGACAAAGGAAGATTTCTATGGTGTTCAGTAGATATACATCTTACATGGGTTGCTGATTTTAATATCACCAAAGTTATTTCCTGTCCACTGAGTTGCAGCCTCCGACTGCCGGAATTATGCAAACGTTCAAGAGAAGGTATAGAATATATTTTCTGCCACATTTACCGTGCCTTGAGAGTAAGTGTATCTGTAAAAAATAAGCGATTTTTATCAAGGATCTCCTAAGCAGACAAAGAGATTGAGTCGTTTCGTAGTGTGCATTCATCCACATCTCGATAGCTTATTGGGATAGTCTGAGTGACGTGACGATCACGCCAACTAAGTCACTCGTACCGGGCAGACCGATTGGTAGATACTTGACGGAGTAAAGTCTGCTAGTTAGAGGCTTTAAGGGAACTGAGACATTCTTCCAAAATAACGTGGCACTTATTCTGATCCAGCGACACTCACACTGCCTTTGAATCAAGGTCTCTGGTTGGTGACCCCTATCATTCATTTCTCTAGATCTGGGTATCTTGGCAGTATCTCGGCCGGCATACAACTATGGATATTTACCAAATTGTTAATTGCAGTCTATATTGTTGACCGCAGTATAAGCCGGGTCGCTCTCTCTGCTACTTACAACAGGGTGGATGAGCGGAAACGCGCGACTGATGGCCATTTCCCATCTGCCTGATTCAGTTCAGCCCTGGGTTCCCTCTCGATCCCCATTCCCGCCAGCTACTCTTCAAGTTCAAAAGTAGATATCTCCAACCACAGTAACTCTACCCCAACAATTCTCACCTCGTCAACTCTACCTCTGATTTTCGCCGTTCTCTGCTTCGGGCCAGAGTGCGAGTCACTGTAAGTGTTTTCAGCCTTCGCACTTTCAAACAGATTGGTCACTTGGCAACCCTCGCCCTGACTTCGATGTCTACTACATTCCAAAGATTAGATTCCATGCGTGTCGAGCTGACAGTATCCGCACCGCCTGCTCGATTCTAATCGTAAACTTTTAGGTGACTGTGTGATCACCACTACCAGTCAGGTTGGAGGGGCCAAAACCGGCAACACAACGGCCGCTGCTTCATTGGCAGATTGAATTTCCGTTAACACTAGGTTTTGTCCTGACTGCTGAGCAGGTTTTCTTAAAGCTAGCTCTAGATGCCAAATCTTCGGAACTGTCTTCTCTGCTTATGCTCCAGCTGACTACAGTCACGTCGGTGTCAAGGACGTCTTTTACTCGGATCTGGTCACACTCTTTAGGTCAACTCGTAACACTGACAGTCATTCTGTTTGAAAATATGAGCGCCCAGGTTGGCCGCCTCAGTGAAGCCTAGTTTCCTATAGGTAACAGATTCAGACTGGCGTCATGCCGCTCGGATAGTATCGGGAAGTTGCCACAATTATGCACTCACCAGTGACCATTTTTACTAAACACTAGTTTAGGACACGGTGCATGTTATGGTATAATTGGCGCCTCCCCCATCCGAATCAGATCCGGTCTCAGATAAACCACATAGCTGTTAGCTACAGGTGACATGGCTGCATCCAGAAACGTTGGTATTAGGGCACATACATGAATTTAATTCAGTTGTTGGTCCTTCATCACCTTGTTTTCAATTTTGGTGGACTTCTTATGCACCAACTACAACGGCTATTGAGAAACCGTCCCGGCCGGTGGTAAAACACCAACCTAGCTTAAAATGCAATCTTAACCATTCCGATCCTAGAGATCCCAACGGTTGTCTAATGTGAATCTCACGAATTATTTAGGCGACAGGTACTCAGTCATGCCACACGGTGATTTGTGAGTTAAACGAACGTTAGATCTCAGAAAAGCCCCATTCCTTATTAGATATCATGTGGGTTATTTCTCGTGGCAATTCGTGTAACACGGTTATGAGGGATATCCGCAAAATAAACCCAGGCATACATCGACCGACTGACATGAGTTGAAACCGATTTTTCCTTTCCACCTATTAACATACTCTTCAAGCTTATCTGTATTGCTCTGAACATCCATATACCAGCGAAACTTTTAATGAGAGGCAGGTGGCACATTCATCTGCAAATCATCAGAAGGCTAGACCACTACATGGAGTACTTCCGAACTAAGTTAATTGACCTTCTGTTTCCATTCCGTTATTGTCGCAAGCTTGCAACGTAACGTTCGAGTCGGTGAATTTACCGCCACTTACGTATTGTTGCCCTGAAACGTAATCGAACTGCTGCTCCACATGACCTGGTTCCCAAATTTCTTAAATTGGATTGCGAAGCATTGACAAAGGCCGTGGCTCATTTGTTTCAATTATTGTGTGACGATGGAAGACATCCTCCTCCGCCAGGATCACTTAGCAGTAGTTCTCGCATTCAAGAAAAGTTGGAGGCCCTCGTAAAAACCACAAAGGAGTTAACTTGATCTCAGTCATAGCTGGTTTTCTGATCTTCCTTACACTTCGTCAACCTTCTACCTTCTGGAAAACAGGTACTAGAGATGAACATGCGTGTTTCATATTGGACGAGGATGCACTAGACAGTGTTTTATTCACCGCCACTCAACGTTAGTCGTTTTATCTGGCCATACAGGTATGTTCGAGTTAATGAATCAATCCATACTTTTAAAGTCAGCGAATGCGGGCTTGTCACTCTGACGCGCAAACATGCTATTGGCGCTCTAGTCCCGTCCCTCAGCCTAGATTAAGCTATACGATGAACTGTTTGGCAATTTCATCACCAGGACTGGCATATGCCAAAGTTGACCACCATTTTGGTTCAATTTTTGCTGAAAATGAGTTGATGAAGGACTGTTTACGTCACGTAAGGTCCTAGGTTGGATCTCCCGACTGATAAAAACTGACTGATCTTAAGTATGCCAGCGACAAAATGTTTGACGATTCTCAGGTCGTACGTAAAGTGTTAAACATTGTCATGCCATCTGCTGTATGACTTGGAATGCGTTTTGCAACCTTTAAAATGAAAAGTGCTTCATTGGACTGTTATGATTACGTCGATGGAATGTTGGATAATGAACTACTGTAATTCGGCGATTAAACACAGGAAGAAAGTCTTCTTTGCTAGTTTTTCGTCCCTTGTAGAACCGTTAACTGGTTTGCGGACTTAAGCATTAACATAAACCTTGGTGATTATAGAGGAAGTAGAACAGAACCGCGTATTTCCAAGGTTTGTTCGATATTCGCTAATTTAAGACATCTCTACCGATAGCAGGGCTCAAAGATCGCGAATATATGTTGGTCCGAAGAGTCGTGTGAATTTACACCTGCAGAGCTTTCATCAACCAGTTTAGAAGAGACAAACTGTCAACACCTAGCTGACCATCGACACAGTAAACCGTTTATTGGGAAACGAGCACATCATGCTCTCCATGTCAGATAAAGAAACAAAATCGGTGGTATTGAGTCGTGTCCATGGTGCTAAAAGAGAGTCTGTCTTTAAGATCTAATTAAGTTACGTTCAACTTACTTCACGATAATTTTGCCAAAGGGCTCGCCAGTTTGGCCGAACCCTCCAGATTGGAACTAACAAAGTAGCCTATCAAGGTAATCCTAGGCTTAAATTTGAATACTCAAAGAGTGTTCTCAATGGATGTTGCTTCGTTATTTACGAACGATAGACTTACAATGGTTTCAACAGATGAGTTAAGAAAACCTCTGATTGTCTGTACTAATATTGTTCCATTTCTTTTTCTCAATGAGGTCTATTGACAGGAGTGAATTAGCAACGAACTCATCTCTGGATCCCCTGTTTGCCTACTTTTTCATACACAACTTGTCACAACCTGCACAATCAGTCAGTTGAGTGCAATCTCTGAAAAATTTACATTATATTTGTTTATATATATATGTATATCGAATCATCTGAAAATTCCAATATGATCAGTGTTCTGTCAGTTTTTAACTGAGTTCACAGAGCTATTTAATTTATCAATGGTTCAGACATTAATGGATCGGTAAGTTTTCTTGATATTGGCTTAGTAAGAAGAGATGATTCACTCAAATGATAAGCCTACAGAAAACGAACTTAGAGTAGTGAATGCAGCAAATTTGGTAGTTCGAAATCCACAGTACAACCTCGTGCAATGTCTGACAAGTGTGACGTTACGAATATGAAAGCTGGGTTAGACTTTCAACAAGAGGCATTCATACAGAATGTGCTTTATTCAGGAGACAACAAAGATGGACTTGCTGAAGTCTAGGTTGCTGCTCGTAAACTGTTTCTGTTAGCTTGCTTTTCACAGAAGATCCTGTGACTAAAGTGAGTTTATGAGAAGTTGTTCAAACGAGTCTACTTTGCAGCTCACCTATGCGTCAACTTTCATTCAGCCACTCTTGTCACAACTCAGAGGCGAACCCCCATGTACAACTAGTTTTGTGTACACTTGTCTGTTTGTTCATGACCAGCGTCAAACACTACAATGTCTGATTTGAGTACGAGAACCCCATCTTGCGTGGCCGAACAGCGATGCAGCTGAAACGTTTCCAAGTGCTATTGTTGCTCATTTAACCGATTCCAGTCATTTTCTCAATAGGGCAGGTGCTTTTCAGATCGTCTGTATGGCCGCTCAGAAGCCGATCTGAAATGGTATCATTCTGCATGCTAACCGTTGGTGTCCGATTGCGCCAACTTGTTCATTGCTCTCAAATGAAGTTCTTGCTGACACTTAACCACAGTTAACCGAATTCACATTTTTGAATAACAAATGCGTATCTGCTTGCGAACACGTGATCGGCAGTCTCTATTACCCCATTCTCCTACTCGGTTTGATTACTTTTCCCGCACCATGTCTAATGGAATTGCACAGACTGCACGTCTTGTTGGCTACTTTGTTGTTTTCATAAGCAATGTTTTCTTGAACCTGCGATCTGTCTGTAGAGGCCAGTAAGCCGACAGTCTATTTGGCTACCGGAACTACAGATACAACTTTTTTGACGGCTGTGGTAATTTGTATGGCTTATCTTTAATCCATGGTGTAGATCATTCACAGCCTTTCGGGTTTCTGTGAAATCAGTTTAGAATTAGTTTATGATGTGTAAGTTGCAGTTTGTTGATTTGGTTTCTATCTTTTGACACTAATCTTTGAATTGAAGTGTGATAGGAAAATTTGCTTGTTACGAATTTATATGAGCACTCAGCACATGCACTAAAAAGCGTTTGTTGCCGTGTGAGTCCTATAGGGTCACGCTTCGTATACCTTGAGAGTGACAGCAAGCCGGGCTTTAGATCTTGAGTGTGCGATTGGTAGATGATTGTTGCCTGTGGATTCCTGGCTTGGACATGTACAAACGCGCAGTTGATGACCCCTAGCTACTGTGAAACTGGGAAATAACATCCCTTTTGAAGTTGGTCACTTGGAAAGTTGATAAAGGTGTAAAAGCTGCGATCTTCTGTGAGATTGTTCTTCAAAGACAAAAATAACTTCTACTAGTTCGATCCGCCTAATTCGAATGGGATGACCGGGTCAAAATATGGATTCTCTGAGTTCCCTGCGTGGCTCTGCAGCTCAGCTGGTAGATCACCTACCACATCCGAGAATTCTGTTTCGAGTCCAGCCGAAACGCTGAATTTTTGCAACTTAGTCTTATCTTAGTTCTCGATTCTGTCAAACTAATCGTCATATATGCTGATATATCAGTCCATCCCTGTTATCTGAATCACAGGTCAAACGTTGGCGTGAAGAGAAAGCAGAGTTGATCGAACTGGAAGAACGGGAACGGACGAAGATTCACGAGCAAGAACAGGCTTCACGGTCGATACAAAAAGTGAAACACGAGACAGAACGCCAAATGACAAAAACCAAGGTTGTCTGTTTCACGATACCTTTGATTTGCAATATGATGATTAGAAATTAAGCTGTTGAATTTCCTTCTATCTATATTCACACTGTCATGAATTAGGTAACAGATCGTTTTTGTCAAAACGGAGAGAAGAAGTGTCACAATATGTTTACATTTCGATTCAGTCTAATCGGTCGCCAACTCAAAACCAGCAAATGTTTTATGAAGTATGTATAACAACAACAAATGAACGAACTAACCGAATAGTTTCTACCTTTCGTGCACTAGTAGTGCATTCAATTCTATAGCAAGGAGATTGACTGCGTCAGCCTCTTCTGAACACACAAAACTGTTCGATGTTGTCCGATTTGTGTTGCTTCACTAATCGTTGTCAGTTTCATGTTACGATTACTCCAATGATCTGACCGGGTCAACTAGGTGACCGGTAGCTAACATATGTTTGGCAATCAATAAATCCGGGTTATTCGAGCTTGATACAGTCACTAGGCCGTTTTTTGATGTTGCAGTCAATACCCACTTAAGAATGTGCTTCGTCATATGTTAGTGCAGGCCTCGTCAGTGCAAAAAGACATGTTGCGATTTTAACATTTGGTTAACTCTCATCAGTCGCACACGTAAAACATGCAGGTTATGTACGAAAGACAAATAGAGATAGACAGAGTATGAGCACGCACACAACTGTACCATGTATTAGGTCATCAGCACCAAGGCAACCCGATGGGTTGCTTCAATCACTTTTGTGCACATAGAGCCGGCTTGTGAATTCTGATCAACGTATCTTCGTTAAAGGCCCGTAGTTTTGGGTTCTGATTACTTACCAACGTTTTGAATGATCTAAGTAGGTCAACTTGGCGACTTGTTATCATGTGACTGGTGAAAGCAAACGAAATATTAAAACATCGTAACGTCTTTTCCTGCACTGATGAAGTTGCTAAAGGGAATTCAGTGTTTCAAGCTGACACAAACATCGGTCTGTCCTGCCTACGTGGACGTCAGTGCAACCGCAGTTGAAATGGTGTATCACGTGAGAGGCACGTTGACCGATTGAGTGTACCACCGTTATGGAGAGTCAGTTCCTTAATATTCAAAAGAACGCACAGTTGGGCAGGCGGATAGATGCATTGCCATGCAGATATCAGTTTGTGACTTATGTTGTTAGTCAGATGGTCACACTTGAATTGGATTCCCAGAAGTGAATCCTTCTCCGCATTACAGCTTTCCGCTTTCGGTTCCTTCTTACTTCGGTGCAAAACTGGTTGAACGGACGCGAATGTGCTTTTACGAAAGCAGTTTGGTGTCAGGTCAATTTCTTGTGCATTTCTGCAGGTTGCTTAGTAAAAGGCAGCACCTGGCAAACAACGCAAATGGCTAGCTCTCGAATCGAGGTGTTTAAGGATAGATTGAACAAGTTTACTGAGATCCAGTAATGTCTTACCATTTCGCTTAACAGATTGTCCTTGAATTATAGGATCAAGCTTGAAAACTTCAAGATGCTAAAGCGAAGACACTTCAAGCCTTACAAAATTCGCTACCTGGCGGACAGAAAATGCTAGTGTTTACCCCTAATACTTCCAAACACATTCATGATCCGTTATCCATCCAGTTTATCAAGTCTCAACTGGATGTACATTAATTGAGTCTGAACCTCGAGTTAGTACCAAAACAAGTAAACAAACTTCATAATCAGGTCCCACCTGAAAGTCTGTATGAGCATGCAAGAGATCGTAGTCCCGCCTCATCAGGCAACGCAAATTGGTTCCGTGTAAAATTGCTTGGTGTCCCGCATGGATTTTTATCGGTCTCAATAGGTCAGCGTTGTTTGTTTTTCAAACACTACAGAGCCATCAGAGAGCCTAAAGAACTTTTTGATCTGGTCTTCCTCAGTCCAGGCGGGGTTCTGATCTTGTCGTAAGAGAGAAAGAGTGTTATGTAACCAAGATGGATGTGACATTTTCTGTCATACGGAAACTCTACTTGGATCCAATTCTTGACAACAAATTCCTGATTGAAAAACAACTATGAAAGAATTCACAAATATGGATACTGGATGGGTTGTTGCTGTGTACAACTTGCATAAAATTTGAGGCCGGTGAGAGTACATTGAAATCTCGTGGCATATTTCTTCTCTCTCCCTCTCTCTCTTTTGAATAAACGGACAAATGGAACTCGGTGTTTTAGACTGTTTTGCGTTTAGACACTGAAATCATTTGTTGCTTGTATATGATAAGCCATGCGAGTTCATATGCTGTTAATCAGAACGGAAACCTCTCAGCCTGGGCCTCAATGTATCCGTCTTCAAGTGCATGACTTTCTCGTTGCAAAGTCCCCATAGTGATTTATGTGAAAACGAATTCCAATTGTTGTTTGGTTAAATCTTACATAAACAAGCTGCAACTGATTTATAGGTAATCGCAAGTCGACATACGATGGAAGGTGTCCTAGATACCTTCAAATGCATCTTGTGTTCACTCATTTTATGCTGGAACTGCACAACGTGGACAGTGTTGTAACAATATCAGAATAGCATCTGACTTATCACATTGTTGTCACATAATCCACATGTCTTTACTGTATTCCATGTTGTTCGTTTCATTCTACGGACTACAGGTTGCTGCTTATAGGGCAATGAAAACTGCCCTGCGGAATCAGCAGCTAGAAACGGAGACCACTCGTCTAGCTAAACTCCGCGACATTCACAAGAAACAAGCGAGGATTGATGCTGCTCATCTGCTAGAGGCAGAGAAGAGCCGCCTATATACTGCCCAACAAACACGCTTGTTAGCCAGAGAGCGTGCTGAGTTAGAGGCCAAACAAATGTACCATCATTTAGAAGGCATTCGAAAGAAGGCAAGTCTGGCTCGAACTTTGTTGTTCTCGTTGTTTTTGCATTGTTTGCGGTCTCAGTTTAGCACTCCACAACTAGTATCGTTTCCGTCCTAACTCGCTGGGCAGGAATGGTTGGTCTGGAAAACCAGATAACAGACTTTCTTTTCTACGAGGGCCGCATGTCATTGAAAGAGTACTCGTGTCATTTATAAACGCCCCTAAGTTTGAATGAACATGATTGGCCGATTATCGCCATGGCTATATCACAGTGTTCCTAGGACTGATAACCGATTGCGGACGGAGTTGTTTACGTGTGATTGGTCTGGCCTAATCTATCTCATGTTTGTGATTCAATAAAACGTCATCCTCTGTAATGTGTACTTTGCCGTTCAGAATGTTCATCTGATTGAGCTAAACGCAATCGTGTAGACGATATTTCTATCACTTGTGTCCGCTCGGTGGCTGTCCACCAAACCGATTACACATCCAAATATTTGACCTTGCTTTCTACCTTTCACCTTAGCACTTACAGATATAGTTTCATATGTTGTTCATGTTGTTAGCAACTCTTAGAACTGGTTGGTTGCTGTGGCCTCATTTTCCGAACACTTCTGTAAGTCTTATGGTGATTTTCTCAATTTACTGATTACACACCGACAGGTTCGTCCGATCGTTAAATCCGATCCTGAGCGCATCATTTCTGAAACAGAGGTGAGTCCAGTTTACCCGTCTGTGTGTTTCCCGGTTAATCGTCTTCCGTGTCACGCGTTCCTAGTGTTAATCTTTCAACAATATTCTCCAGTACAAAATTAAGTCATACTTTAGTGAGCCACGTGAGCAGTGTTCCCGCTCTACTTGAACCATCCTTCATCTCTGTCCCTACAGAGGGTTCAGGTATTGTCCACGTTAACCTCATCATCTTCATTGTCAAATGATACAGTTTATCATATGCCCTACTGTACACTTATCTGGATACATTTAACGTTCACAAGTGATTTGGATTACAAGTGAATTGATATCGACTCATTTGTTTAGACGAAAACAGGCTTATTCATCTACAGTATGATTGTGAACAGGTGATTTTCCTACTTCAATTAGTCCTTCGAAACAACTCGCATATTCCACACGTTTCCACCCGTGCATCTTATGAGGATCGAGGATTTATCGCCTTAACAGTTTCGCAGTCATCATCACAGACAGCAATACATCAGTGGGTCTCGCTGACCCTCAACTGAAGAGGAAAAAAGAAAGCAGACTCCGTATAGGAAGAGAGAAGAAAAAAGAAGGGAACTACCAAAAATAGCTACGTCTATATTCAAACGTTCAACATCAAGCTGCTTAAACCTTGCAAACAAACAACCGAGCCATAGGTGAAAGTAAGGCGTCATCAGTAAATCAGCTGCACGGTGACAGCGTAATACGGCTGGTGGTTGGGATTTTCTCTCCAGAGCTCTTACACAAGGCTGTTGTTCATCCTGGTTCCAGCCCGGCGATGTGTACTGGTAGGTGAGAGGCTGCAAACGGTTCACTAGTACTTGAACCGATTACCTAATCAATACATCTGGTACATCTCGAACCCTGAGATAATGGCGGCACGCTCATCTAATCAGCACAGTTGAGTGTTGACTTTATAAATAAACTTGAGCAACTTTGGTCCGTCTTAGTTTGAATCTCCCTACTACCCTTTCCAGAATTTTCTCTGGCGTCTAATCAGCAAACAAACAAAAGTTACTCTGTGTTCGTCTTCGTGTGTTGATCTTCTTTGCTTCCGGACTGACTGTAATTTCTTCACTTCGGGCTACCCTTCGTTCTACTGTGATTAATTTAAGCCACAAAAGTTGAATGTTCTTCGTTGAATTGAGCTAGACTGTAGCACTTATTCGATTAAGTATATATACATGTGTATATGTATATGTGTCTGTGAGGCCATGCTCTCCATGACTGATAAGTTTATCTAACCTCTGAATGGGTCGTGTTGTGTCAGCGTGAACGAAACATCGATTTTTAGTTTTGTGCGGATTTTCCCTCTAGCCATCCACAATCCGCTCAAATTGCTCAACTTTCGTTTGTGTCTTTTTGTCAGTCTTGGAGAATCAAGCTAGATGAAAACCGAAAAGACAAACAATATCGGTGTGACGATGCGGCAGAGGCGCCATCACGGTTGGCCCTCAGATTGACCACCTTCTCTGATACGAAACTTTACGCCGATCGACGAACTCGTCTCACAACTGCGTTGCATTCTGCTGGTGTGTTGGATTCTAACTACGCGCGTGCTCTGCTGGCGACAGTCCCATCTGATCATCCGACCAGGAGGGATAACCAGACCTCGGATCAGATGAAGTTCACCTTTAACAGTGAAGCTTGAACGAGGCTTTTTGATAAACCGACTGATTTTCAGTGCAAATTTTGATGGTCCTCTATAAAGCAGGGATATAGAACTTATGTATCTTAGTCGAATAAGAAGCTTTCCATTAATCGTCAAAGCATATGGCATGTCACTCGATTTTGAAGCAGGACTTGATTGTTTTTACTCACGCGCAAAACGAACACTATTGAATTACGCGTGTGAAAAACAGCTCCTTAAATGCACTTTTGACGTGATATCTGAAATCTGATCTAGTTTTGTCTTTCGCCCAATTCTTCAAGAGTGGACGTTCTCATGCTCAGATTTGTTTTTCAGATACCTCTTTCACTTGTAATGAAGGGCATCAATTAAGCAGTTTAACACAGGATACTGGTCAACTAGTTCGTACATCTGAAAAGCGGTTTTTCTTAACATTCAACCGACACGACTATGATTATCTTTCGAAATGCTCACAATTTGGCGGCGAATATTCGGGTGTCTTCAAACTGCAATGGCCAACAGGTTCTCAGCTTCAAAAGCAAACCTTTGGCGTATGACTGAGTCTACTCTTGGTCTCTTGTATAGAATGCTTGTTAGGTAGGTGATTTAACAAGGTGGTTAATGTCTATGACGATCATTGTGTAACGTACTTCGTATCCAGTGAATTATGAGCCGTATTGTAAGCGAGGTTTCTTAAATGCTATGTGAGCGATTCGACAGTCTATCTGAAAATGTGGCAGTTCATAAGCAATAACGGCGGAGGTAATTGAAATGCAGTCTTCATCGACTGGATCTTGTACTCCGAATGCTGACAGAGCATCTGCTACACCGTGCATTGTTCAGTGTGGCTGCTGCTGGTTGGAGCAGAATGCAAAGCAAACAAATGAAAGCTTTTGGCTGTCCTGCTGAAGAAGGTTGGTAGGTGATATCTACCATGTTAAGGAGTTTGCGACTATCCATATCATTAGTTTGAGATACTTTCGCACACGGCAGTGTCGCAGTCAGTGGTAAGCTTGCATCCACAAATCCGCTCACTCTTCTTTTTCACGAAACCGTGTCTGTTCGAGAACTCATAAGTGTTTACTCATTATTTCGCAACTTTTCGACTCATTGTCGGGATCAGCGGCAGCCCCAGCCATCGTACCGACGGGTACCGCTCAAAGTTGGGGGAGATGATGATGGTAGACACACTTCATTCACCTCAGACTACCTGTTCCACTGATGTGCGAATCTGTTGTCTGTTCGAATCTCGTTCAGACACTTTTGATAACTGACACTTAAGGCTAAAGAATTAACTGCAGTGAAGGCGTTGGAATGAGCATCATCATGAAATATTTATATAGTAATAGTTTCAAGCCTATAAGATCATTTTGCTCATCTGGACCTATGGGCTGCCAATGCAAATCACGTACGATGTAGACAGTCTTGTTAAAACACTGTCGTAGTCCCGTCTAATGGTTATATCGTTTCTCATGAAGCATTATATAGACTTCACTGTGTAAGTTTAAAAAAATGTTTCTGTGTCGAGTGTTCTAGGGTAATCCAATTCGTCAATCAGACGTAATTCTCGTACGGAAATAATTGGTGCCTGTAAAAATGGGGACACACAAGTTCCCTAATTCAGGCAGTCTTGCTTTACTTCTACCGTAACTCGTAAAAATGTATCATCTGTCCAGTTGAAGTTGCAATTTTAATCGCGTTTGTACCCAGCGACGTGTGCGTATTTTGCTCAGTAGCTTTTATGTGATAAGTTAACTATACGGCTTACATGACTGATTATTACCGGTGTGCGTACCGATCCGATTTGTCAGTTGCACGACTTCACGTCGTCTGTTCACACTGTCATCTGCATCCATCATCATCATCACAACAGCCATGAGCCTGACCAAAGGTACTGTGGCTCGGGCCGCCGCTCACCTCAACAGTGACGTAGAATATCTCAGAAGGAAACATTACTACGAAGGTCAACAAATATTAAAGAAGACTAAGCGGAAGAACTAGAAATGGTATGGATACAGGTACGCCATCGACTGCGACACACCGCCATCTCGGATAGCGTCTCTAACCGGCGGTTTGAGTGATCACGAGGACTCCAGACAGACAGACGATACCTACCTACTTCGCTCAATGGAGCAGTCAGGGTCTTCATATTTCGTGATCACGCTGTTGCTTGACCACCACCCAACTGTTGGTGGCCTCGGTATAAAACGCCCGGTACGGTAAACGCTCAGCTGGCATGCGGAGCACGTGACCCAACCATCGCAAGCTGTACAACGTAATTAGTTGACCAATTGATCACGCATCCCGAGCGTTCCGAAATACGCGCCGGCGAACTGCCACATTGCTCACACGATCAGCCCACTTAATGTGGGCCAATTGGCGAAGACAACGATGGTCAACCACAACAAGCCTAGTGATATATTGCTTGCGAACAGGCCACGTTTCCGAACCATACAGCAAAATGGAACGCACACAGGCGTTATATACCCTTCCTTTCAGCGANACACCACTAGAAGTGATGAACGCTCGAGACAGTTGTCCATAAACTCTCACTCTGCTTGCAGAGTGAGTGTACAGCGATCTCAATAGATTTACGTATTTCTCTGGTACTCCCTTGCGACGGAGACAGCTCCAGAGAACGTTACGGGCAACTGAATCTAAAGCAGCCGTCAGGTCCAAAAAGACCACGACCATCGGCTGCCTATATGAATGCCGATGTCCCAAGATCCGTCGTAAGGTAAAAATGTGATCAACACCCCCAACCGAATCTGAATCCCGCTTTTTCTTCGCGTATCTGACTTTCCCTGGGCTTAGTGACCCGACGTAAAGTGAGGCTAGAGAGTAACTTGGACGCAACAGACACCAAACTGATGCCTCTGTATTCTCTTCTTCGCAACTGAGATCCGCAACCACGTTTCCAACTATATCCGTAGAAATTATCATCTTCAACTGGGCTCGGACAAACTGCAAAAATTGCATGTTTTCACACTGTCTATCTTATATCAACTGAGTTTCGGGTCCGGGGATAGGATTTGACGTGGTTCAGTAAATGTTATAAACTACGATATTGTGTACACTTCGATTTGTTCAAGGACTTATTTCCTTTTATTGTGAGAGCGTCAATCTTGTCGTGTTTCGAGATCATCTAAAGTGTGATAACTTCAATAATTTTATCACAATGAAATATGCAATTCGAAATCGAAGATAGAAATTGTTTTCTGCGCCACAATAGATGCACAGTCAGCAGTTACATTGTGACGTCTCCGACAGATAAAAGGAGAGGTATTATTTCGATTCAGTTATAGCTTGTTTTCAAGCAATTAGCATGGATGGACAGTCCAAATCAAATTTTATGTAAAGTAGTAACTTAAAAAGTCGTTCTAGTTGAGAGATAACATATGACCGATAGTAGCTGATGCGGGCCCGTGTATGACCTAATGGAAGTTGTGGATGTAGAACTTAAAAAAAGCATCGCTGTAAAGAAGCTGATTGCACGGGGCGAGAATTTCACAGGACCGGATGATGAAACGCAATAAGCCGCCAGGATTGAGTAAAACAATTGTCGGTGCAACAAAACAAAAGATTATTAGAACGAGGTAATTGTTTGCAATCGTTACTCACGTGATGAACGACGCTAGGGAAGGGTGATACAACCTAAGGAGAGTAAGCGCACATTCAAACTATCGGAGAAGCAGGTTGTACGACGCTGAAAACGGTTTCGGACTTAAACTGCTTGCCTCCGAGTTCCAAAGCTAACTCGCGTGGAGAGAGCACGTCAAATAGTGACATACTGTAATACCTAGATCAACCGACGGGTATTCATCCGTTTGTCTGTGAACTATCATGGATAAGTTGTACGAGTACAGTCCATTTTTTCAAGGCGAACCACGAGGCAAAGTTTTCATCAGCAGGACACATGGATTGCAACTACTCCGTGATATGTGTAGGATATTTGTTCATTCATAACATCTATGAACCTGATCACGTGGCGTCGTCGTTCACCACAGCACTGGGATATAACAACCTAGAAAAGGGTGTCTATCAGGATTGATGAGAAAAATCAACAAAACAAAGCTAGGAGAAAGAACTAGGAATGTTAATACCACAAGCAGACGATTATCTTCGGCAACCAGCTGTTTGAGTCATTACGAAAACTCCAAGTGACACCTACCCACTTTACTCATTGGAATATTCATTTCGTGACCGCGTCTTTGCGTGACCATTCCACAGTCCTACCCACCTATTGACCACAATCTATGGCGTCCGATGCGGACGTCGAGGTACGCAATGCAACCATCGCAGGTTGTGCAGTCTGATCAGTTAACTGATTGGCCCCGTATCCCCAGCATTCAGAAATACGCACTGACGGACAGCTGTAACGTTCACGTTGTCATCCTACCTGATATGAGGTAGTTAACGGAAACAGTGATGATCAAACACAGCAAGTCTGTTAATATCTTCGTCACGGACAAGCCACGTTTCCGAGCCGTAGAGCAAGACGGAACGCGTACATGCCTTATGTACTCTTTCTTTCAGCAGCGAACGGACGTCACTTCCACACCCCAGTTGACATATGTGATAATATTTGGTAATCTCATACTGGTGTATAGTTGAGAAATTAAGAGCACCCGTGAAAATCATTTTTAGGTCTTTACAATCACCATTCCGTCAACTCATTGCATAAGTTTCTATCCAGCTAGTTGAACTGTACATGAAAATCTATACGCGTGCACTCTGATAGTCAAGTCCGCATGTAGGAAGTGGCAGTCTACCTGAATTATACGTCGGTGGAGCAGCAAAACGACTGGGGGTTGAAAAATTTCAGACATTCAGGCACAAAATAGGGGTTTCTTGTTTGAATAACACTTCGCTTGTTTTATCACGAACTCTGGCAGACCAGGAGTGCGTCGGCGTTAATGTCTTGATGCTGGAACTAACTTCTGCACCTGAGCCAGAAAGAAAGTCAAGTCCAACTTTTCTGGATGCATCCATGATAGAAATACTCAAGGGCAAAATGGGAACTAAGGACCATTTCAAACATAAAATAATTGACATCACTCTTACGTTCAGTAGTACTGGTTCAGTGTGTTATCTCAGAGTCCCACGCGCGTACTGTTCAGACGGGTAGACGCGTACAGATATTCACGTGAACTCAGATGACGAATGGGGGTACCATTCAGAGAACCTACCTAAATTCATGCTATTCAATGGGAAATGCAAACTACATAGCCACATAACCATAGCATGTCGCAAACAGCACAACGGACTTACAAGCGGAATGCAATAAGCTGCCCAGCTTTTGTTAAAGCCAAGGATCTTACAGAACAGCGTGACCAGTGTGACTTGGCCCACGTCATTCTGGGAGTATGTAACAGCACACGGCTGTGCACACGGTTGCACGGGTACAAACTATCCTTTTAATTGGTCCATACTAGATCGCAATTTTGGAAGCTCTACGCAGACGGAGCTTATGAGGCTAACAGGGATCACACGAAAATGACAGTGTGGACGAGTGTTGAAAAAACTCACGAGAAAGGTATTGTTTGTGGATTTCGTTCAATTGCCCAGCTACTTCAGCTCTGTGGACAATAAGGCTGGCAACAGTTTCTCGTGTGTATTTGAAATTTTACAATAACCCACTCGTCTCTGTGTGTTTGTTTACTGTCCGTATCGAGAAATCTTACACTTCAGTTGAAATGCCTTATATTCTTAACATTCCACACGTCGAACATATGGTTTCAGTCATGTTCATGATAACACTTGCTGATGATGTGATGAATTTTCATCAATCGAGATAATACCAGCAGTGTCCAAATCGTATGGTTTGTTACGGGAATCACAAATAAAGAAAAACCAGTGTGACGAATGCATTTTTATTCAACGCTCTCTTTAAATTCGAGCGTATCCCTTGTCCGTGTTCAAAACTCACCAGTCCCACAACAGACTAGGTTCTTTTAGTACGAACATTGGTGGACCCGATATATCAAGGAGTTTATAAGGGTAATCTCTACTGCTGAGATAAAATATCACTGAGGGTTGTTTTCTGTTTCAGCATAGGCGAGAATGTGCGTCAGTGATGGAGTTCATCGAACAAGGCAAGATGAGTGTATCTGGAATCAACCAAAGAAGTCCAATAGAAATGATAAGTGTTTGCACCCAAAAAAGGACAAGCAAAAGGCTTGTGTGGAAGTGGTTCTGGATATACATTGGACACTATTTTGTGTACCAATGAAGAAGAAGGGACTGGAAGAGACATCGATAACAGCTGTGTACAGTGTTTGAGCGTTTTGCAGGAGTAGCCACCATAGTCACTCTCGGTCCCACTGGTTTTGTCCCCCGTCGAAAAGTGTTGATTGTTTCCGAAGAATTGTTCTGGGCATTGATTCTGACCAACCTAAACACAAACAGATGCACGGAAATTCTCGTTCATCGACTGGCATATCTAGCAGACATAGTCGGGAATTCTTGTAGATTTGCTAGTTCGGGTTGATGGTTTAGGCGTTTGATCGTTTGCTGAATTGGGTACTTAGATTGCAAACGTTTCATCACCAATCGAGATGGCTTAATTCCGGGCGTAGAAGCTGAGCAGTATACGGTATACCAGATGCATTCTTAACATGGCATGATATTGCTGAATTAACTGTTTATTGTCAACTGTTCATCGTTTTATGTGGGCATTCTATTGGCTATGGTGTTCGTATAACTCAACAGGTCGGTTTTCAAACAACTTACGAGTAGACTTTCCAGTCAGCCTTTTTCGAAAATAGGCACTAGACTCAATTTTCGCTCTCATTAGAGCTCATCACTAGTGCATATTCTTGCCACGGCCGGGATTTGAACTCTGGCCATTCCAATCATGAGGCAACCGTGTTGACCACTGCGCCATTGACCTCACAGTAGGCACGATCGAATTATCAAATCTGAACGCTCAACCACTATTGCTTGTGAGCGATGATCAGGTTGTCCGATCGTCTCGAGAGGAGACACAGTAACTGTCCTGTTAACTCCATTCGATAACCCCGCGATTAGGACTTCCGAGACAGGTCGAGATCACTGATCTCAATAAACCTGCTAGGCGATATTTTAGATTACTGAGGAATAGTCGGGGATTTGGTTTATTTTCAAGTTGACTATCACTCACAAGGATATGCACTACTGATGAGCTCTAACGAGAGCGAAACTCGAGTCTAGTGCCTATTTTCGAAAAAGGCTAACTGGAAAGTCTATCTGAATGCGAACGCTGCGATCAAATGTGGGTGATGGTCGACTTGAAAATAAACAAAATCTCCGACTACTCATCAGTAACTTACGAATAATTATTCTTCATCTGACCAGTTCGCTTTTGTGATGGCTTGCTTATAGTAGAGATCTACACGCAGTTTAGATTTGTCAATGTACCCGATGTGTACACTGGTTCAACCATGCACGCACAAATGCACTGTCATCTTTGTGTGACAACCATAAGAGCTGTGACTCAGGCTGCTGTCAATTTTTAAACGGTAATGCGTGAGATTAAACAATTAATAAAAGGTACAAAGGATTTATTCCTACGTAGTATTTGATAAGCTTGACTGACTGCAACACACTACCGTGTCTTCATTGTTTTTCACCTTGGATTGTCTACTGTGGGATTCTACGTTTCTTCTGGTTCACACCGGTTTCTACGATGTAACTCTTCCGCTGGTCATCTAACTGAGTGACGGTATTTCAGTTTGCCTCGTTCGTCTTCCAAGTGATTGTCTACCGATCTCAGGACCGCATATCGTACGTAACAAGTGAATTTCTCCGATGTCTTTAAAACAGATGGACTGTAGTGTACCCCTGTGGAATTAAGACGTTCACTGTTAGAACTGTGCAGTTCTGACTGTCATCATGTGCATTGGTTGGAGACATCATGTGGAAGGGTCGATCGCATTAACCAACCGTATTTCACTTGTCCTTATCCACTGTATTGCCTCTACACTCTTCTGTGCGCAATGTTTTCTAATTTAGTTGGTTGCAATGTCTGTAACGGAACGCATTCATGGTTTGGCCTCCATGTTCACATGAAATCGAAAATACTGTTATATTTCTATACACTTTTTATAATTCGCTTTTGAGTGGTACGCGAATTAGCTCAATTTCAGTGGATCTTTTCGCATCTGGTCAACCCAGATATCGCTCGGTAACATTCGTATGACAGTAAGCGTTGTGTGATAATTTTCCAGTTTCTCTAACACTAAAATATTGATTTTCAAAATGTTCTCATAAATGGATATCACGCTAATTAACGAAATTGTTTTGATCTTACGTCAAAAGATATCATTATCTTGTCCTTCAATATGAGACATCTTAAAGAATCAATAAATAAACATATCTTCTAGACTGCGTCGGGCAGTCATTCTGCGTAATGATTCCGATAAGTGAGCGAGTCACTGAGACACTCTATGATGTGGCGTGTCGACTATCGATAATATCGGTCCCAAGGGTATGCTGCGTTTGTGAGTTCTTGATAAGCCATATATTTTGGATATCTGGAATCCCCTAGGTATGAGTCCACAACATGTTTGTTTTATCAATTGAACCGCTCTTTCTTAGGTTCCGGAGACAGTCCGTGACCACCTTTGCAACAGAAATCTTTCCGCTTAACAGTCAAACGGGATTTTGAACGATCTATCGGAATTTGTGGCCGTGTTCAGTTACAAAGTCGGTATGAATAATATGATTATACCGGAGCGATTGTCCGGTAGTGAGACAATGATGTTTGGATCCTTCATTAACTGTTTGCTAAAAACTATACGCATTCCGCTTGATAAGCAGTTTTGTTCGGATGATAAATTCGGTTTTGATGGACCAGATCGACTAGCTTAGCTTCGAACCAACCAGGTGTATCATTGGATGTAGGATCTGAAGTTTTCATTTGATCATCTGAAAGCCAAAATTGTATCTCAAAGTAACTATCGGAAATACTGAATTACAGATTGCAAAGTTTAGGACCTACTAGAAATGTTTCTATTCCAGTTCAGTTTGGTGCATACGCTGATAACTTCGTGTCGTAATGATCCAGATTAGGAAAAAGGTGTTATGGTTTGCTTATCGGACAGCGACAGTTGAAGTCTCTTAAAATCGGACTGTCTAGTTTCCTTCGACAATGAACACACACGAACTGTTAAAACTCAACTCGATTGTAAACTCTAATGTAGAGGACCCCAAATACCAAAACCTCAACCCTAACACACCTTTGAGATCGATAGTTGACTCGTCATGCCATAAACTGTCTCAGTGAGTCGCTCAGCTGTCGGAATCATTAAACGAAATAACAAGTCAACATAACCTGAAAGACATTTCCATTTGTAGACTCCATAAGAGATTTCAGACTAAAGGATAGGATAATGGTATCTTTCGATGCAGAATCACTGTCTACAATTCCCATAAAAGTTAACACTAGACTAGCTGTGTTGTTCTTAATTTTTCCCCGATTCCTAAAATGCTTTGTGACCTCACGGATCAACAAGACCTCACTTTCACACGGAGACGATCCCGTGGCATCAGCTCGATTCAGCGGTCCACTGTTCGGAACGGATGTTATTCCGTCTTGAGCACTGAATATACGCGGCTGCCAATAAAGTGTATTCAAACCTGTTGGCGAATCAGAATCACCGTTAGTTGAGCATGGCACAGCCAGTGAAGTCCGCTCCTGACCACCAAAATTTGCACGTTTAACGAATGACTTTTGGGAGTGAGGCACACTGCCTCGAAAAGTGCACACTGTCACGGGAAGTCCACAGTTGTCCCTAACCGACACAAGTGGTGCTGCCGAATTAAATTGATTGTTTGAATTCGAATCTTCTCGCGCGGTTGCGCTCACATTCCTTTGTGAAGCTTCTGTAAATAAATATCGGCTCCGTGGCTGTTGACAGTTCTTTTTCAAAGTGCCGGTTTGAGCTCGGAAGAGAACTTCTCCGTCCAGAATGCTCTCTATAACGTCCCCGGCAGCTCGATTTACTTGTGGGGCTGTCCGTGTTTTGGTGACCGTGCACTCACCAGCGGATGGTTTGCTATAGAGTGATGATTGGTGTTGTCTTGGACCCACGGCGTAAACTGCCTGGTTCCAACGTGTCCTTTGATTGGCCGCCTCAGTGCCACTGAGATGAAAGCCACTATTAATACAAATGGTATGGGTAGAAAGAAAAAATGTATTACCAATCGTTGTTTGCCGCGTTTACCGAGTTATAACAACATTGAGTGTAAGCGTGTAGTGTAGTTAATCTAAAATTACTCTGTCTTTTGCAAAGTCATAAGTACGGTATGATCGGGTATGTTGAAGAGGTGTTTGCTATCTACACAATCGACTAATAACGACTCAGTGATATTCACAATCTGAGTAACAGTTGTTTTCTGTCAGTCCCCAAGGTTGACTTTCTTGGAAGTATAACTTCCAGGTGTCTCACCGAGTAACATTGCTGATAAATTCGTTCACGCCCGATTGGATTGGAAATCGATTTAGTGTAGTCTTGTGTTGTGAGCTTCCAACAATTGTGCTAACGAGCAATTTCTTTTCCAGTGCAGGTATGAGAGGTCAGCGTTATGCTTAGTGGTCTTCTCCTATATTCTCTCGCTTCAAACTGGGGCTCGAATACTCTAGCACAACAACGGTGTAATCAAGAGCAATAGTAGCTTATGACAGCACAACCGACACGCCTCATGCACTCGTGCTTAGCATCATGACGTTCACGTGGTTTCATGGTTCTCCTCAGGGCAATGAGGTATTTGCCATCTACTACTGTCATAACGTTTACAAGATGGAATGCAGTCCTCTTGAGGATTTCGTCACGAAGGGACCGTTGTATTCATATTTCATCGAGCGTTCACTCTTCAATGACGATTATGCATTTCGGCGTCGGCGCGTTCTCTTATTCGCGATGCGTATATCTGTTGTTTTGGCGGTTCGGGTTATCAATATTTGAGGTCAATCTGTTTCTGGTTTTGCTCTTGATTATCTTAGTCAATACGTGTAATCCGCGTGAGATACTGACTGGTGTACTCATTGTTTCTTCCGAATCACGATATAACCTGTGGGTGCGTAGGCCGTGCCTTATTCGTGAACAGATATTCCGGTTTTCCAAATCCAGATTTATGAGTGACCTGGGACCCTATCTTCGGTGGCTGTCTTGAGCTAATCCAACCGCTTAATCTCTGTTTTGTCTGCGTAACCGGTCAGGCGGCGAAGAACATCTACATTTTAAAATTTATTCGTTCCGATAAGACAGTAAGTCGGAAGAGGCGTTCACTTCCAGTGACAAACTCATGTGATACGCCGAAAGAGCATAAGCCAACCCTGAACTTTCTACGTCCGTAAAATCCACGACTTCCCTGCCTCAATGTTTCCATCTTCTGATGTTAAGATACCTCTTTTTATGGAGCTCGATTGTGCATCCTCCGTTACAATATTACTTTATCTGTTTCGTGGACATCATTTCAAGTATCTCTTATCTACCAAATATCTCATTAAATCTGACAGTGATTCGAACCTAACGGGGTTACTTTCATTAAATTTACTGTGGAAAATCGTAAGCTCAACACGGTTGCCACATGCATCTGTGGATGTAACAGCGAACATTTGTTTCGAACGTGATGCTGCCTTCATGCTTGTTAGTGTACCTTCCACTCCCCAGTGAACATTGCTGTATCTTCCCTGAATACCCAGTCTTGGTGATTGGTTCTATAGGAAGATTTGTTGACGGAGACCATCAAATTGGTTTGATAGCGCACGCACAGTCATTTCCGACCTCCCGACCATGACTGATTCAATCACCCTTTCGAATAATCGTCCGTCGAAATCAACGATACCTCAGAACCCATATCCTGTTACGGATCAGAACATATTTTGGTTGTGATTTCCAAAAAGTACGAACACATTTGATTGTGTACGAACTTACGCGCATTGAACGAATAGCCCCTTTTGGAAAACTGTGATGCCCAGCACTCAGGCACTACTCGTTAAAACTTTTGGAAGAAACTTTCTTTCAAAATTTCGCATCAAAGTGTTTTTACGCGCCGCTTGCTTCGGACTCTGTACCTTTAAGTGTATCCATGAATGCCGAAGAATTGTTTGAATACAACTTAACTTTAGAACTGTTGGCTTGGAAAACATTTTCGACACATGCTACATCTGGACTTAGTTGTTATATGATTGGGTGAAAACTGCGTCATCAAAGCAACGAGGGGGGAATTCTGATGATAACATCCATAGTGTTTTAAACTGCCCCCATCTTTTTGACCTGAGGTTAAACATTAAAATGTGTGGTTAGTACAATAGAAGTGAGTTTTCTGGTACACGTCACATTCGACGAAGATTTTTGCGCAAGTGTCCAAAATAACGTACTTACTGCTAACATTATATTCACTCGATCGGCTTCCCGGATCTTTCCTCTTACCACCTAACCCACATTCTAAATTTTGCAATCGTAGCAGAACGGTCGCGCTATTTGACGAAGACAAACATTCTTTTTAGATGGACTGATACCCTGAGCGATGCATTTTTGGTGTATCAGCCGGATGGTTACATTCGTTTGCATTGTAACAAGAGAAGAAAACCCAATGTATTACGTTCGGCGCGATGGATCGGGTGGGTAACTAGTTCGAAACGTGAAATCTCTAAGCTTGTCACTTGTGAGCATATGACTTCCTTTGCTAGTTCAGTTTCGGATAAGTCCTAAATTTGTTCTTATTTGGATCTCTCTTAAATTATCCATTTTACCACACCACTTGTCATTAACAAGAAATTTATCATTCCTTACCTCAAATATTCAAGTTCAATTAAGCGGAAATTTCTGTGGGCAATAAGGTGGACAAATTATTCACAGATATACTGGTGGTCAAACTATAGACAGCTGAATTTTGGAGTCTTTGGTAACTACTCTCTACAGATGCTATGTGGACGAAATATTTTGTCTGACAAAGACAGCATTGTCTCACTTCAATCCCTCATATTGTGACTTTAATTTGGGCATCGAGGTTAGGAAATAACTACAGACTATATCCAGGATGCTCCAGTGTTTTGTGGAATAAACGAACCGAGTCAAAGGTCACAGCGTAAGATAAGCATGAGCTGATCAGCATACACATTTTCGCAGTTTCATAAACGTTGGACGTGGTTTACTGCTTAACAAGCGTTACCGACACTCTACAGGACGAATTTCAGCCATTTCCAAACACATTTGGTCAAAACTGATATCCCCAAGTATCGTCAAATCCAACATGAGACACGAAATTTTCTAGACGAAAGATAAAAAGCCTATCACTATCGCTCTCTCACACACAAAGGTGAAGTCACCTGCAAGATAATCAACCGCCAAATTTTGAATATCTGCCACAACAAACACTCTGTGCTGACGCTGCGGCCGACTGGCGTAAATTGGGGGGTAGACATGATGAGTTGGCGTAGAGAAATGAACTAGTTCAAGAAGAGTTTAGCCATTGTTGGTTGGGTTCGTCTCCTAAGCTGGGGACCTCACGACTCCCAGAGTCCGCGGCTGGAGACGACAAATGAAATGGTGTCTGATCGAGCTCAGTGACGTGAATTGTTTGGCCATTGTTTGGCCGAGTCGTCTATAAAGTGAGTGCACTTAAGTACGAGGGACAGTGAAAATCGTAAGGAAGCTGGTGACGTCCTACTTTCACCAACAGCCCAATTTTAGACACCTTGATGCTGACTGTTTGAATGTAGACGTAGCTACCTTTAGTATTTTCGTCCTTCCCCTTCTTTTTTCTTTTTTTAGGGGGCTTATTTTTTTTATCCATGGTTGTATGACCGTTGAACATCAGTGAGAACCACGAATGTATTGTTGTATGTGGTGATATTGATGATGGAATGCACTGAGTGTATTATTATTATTATTATTATTTAAAAAATGGAGTTGGAATCATTTACGAACTTCACTGGTGCGTTTGTCTAGCTCTTGATATGGCGGAATTTTTAGCATCTGTCGCATCACAACCGTTTTGTTAATTTACCACACCTTTGGAAAAAAAACACTGTGAAGGAATGCGCGGGTTTTCATCGCAGACAAGATTGTGTATACCAAATTTTCAGATAGTGTTAAGCTTACTAACGGCTGAGAGTTGCCGCCTTTCTCAGTTTCACGGCTGATCTACCCATAGCCGGAACAGGTGAAATTCGTAGGTATACCGACCAGGTACGTAAAAATATTGTCAACGATGTGCTCCGACAACGCGGCATAGTATCGGGTACTCAAGGAAATGTCAGACAGATTCCTGACCAAAATTAATGTTTGTCAGTGTTATTTTCTGCAACAAATTTATCGTAAACAAATATTGGAAACTCTTATCTGGCTCTCATGGTGGTCAGACATTGGTGTTACTCACGGTGTAAAGATGACTGATGTGGATTACTCTGAAGGCCAAGTGGTACAGTTTGGTAGTCGGACAGAAATTCTGCTAGATGACGTCTTCTGGTCTGTCTATTCATTTGAGAGGTGCTGTACAACTTCAAAGTAAACAACGTTACCCAAATGTTGCAGCAACAACAGTCTGTAGGTTATTGACTGACTTTTGAATATGGAAAATCGTGTCTCACATGTGGGGAGAATGGAAGGTGAAATTGGAGCTCTATTTTCATAGATACGGAAGCGTCCTACAACTTGAAACAACGGCAAAATTTCGTCTCATTTAACTTAAAAAGTTGCAGTTACAAAAAAGTGAATCAATTTTGCTACAATATTGAGAATAGTGGCTACTGTGAGTCGAAGTGTTTGGTAATCCTTATTTGCGTCCAGTTGCACGCATTGAATTTATTCAGCGAGTGATTAACCAAGAGAATAACAGACAGTTTTGTCTGCCTTCCTAACATATTCACTAATCCAAATCCTCAAAATATCTAGTCCTACATGATTAGATAATCTATTAAGGTATCCAACCCTCCTGATTATTGAGCCATCTTCCATGGATTGGTTTTATGTTAACTCATGTAAGGTACAAGTTAGCCACTTGGTGATTTTGCATAGGGAAATGGAAGCAGCTTCTAGCAAGCTAGTTAGAAACAGATCACTTTCGTTCTCCAGTTGACATCCTTATGGTCCACCTGATTTCTGGCAGAAAACCCTGAGAATACTTCAATCAATCAACTTCCTTACCATGAGTTCTGTTGTTGCTTCATACCTATTTGTGAATTAATTACAACTGGTAATGCATGGTAGTGAAATTCAAAAGGATCCGTCTCATTCTCAAATCGATTACTTGTTTCGACGTGCAGTCACCCCCATGCTAACTGTTCGCGTTTTCATTAACTTCTGGACTTAACTGTTCCTCCCCTTCTCGTTCATTTACCACCAAATTAGCGTGTATCCATTTTTGTTTGTATAACATTTAAACATCAGTATCAATTATTAATGTTATGCCGTTAATAATGAGGACTTTGATGCTTCCAGTGGTTACGGGAGCTCACTCGAAACTAAACATTTGCAATACGTGTATGTCAAAGAGTGTGTTCCATTATCGATTGACTTTTGTGACTTACTTCCTACACAATTCCGTTAAACGTGTAATTCCCTCTGTGCATATATCTGTAATTTCCGCAGCGTTTGAAAGTGCTCCAGAGGACAATACACCCGTAAGAAGCATCTGATAATCTGGAAGCTGGACCGCTGTCGAAGTGTCCATGGGCGTTACCCTCACGAATGTCGATGGTTGTGGATTTGGATGCCGATAAACAGTGAGGAACGCGTACTGTAGTACATCGTAATAATGAAATGTCGGAGTTCTTGATCCTAAATGTCCTGCATAATTGTCTCCTTTGCAATTCGCTAGAAAGAGCAGCAGCTGTAATCCACTTTCGCCAGCAACAGGAAACACTGGTTCGAAATTTCCCAAAGCAGCCCGGTAACGTTCGTCCACCAAATCCACGAGTGTTCGTACATCATCAGGAGTCAGATGGGAGACGATGTTGTGTAGCTCTTCTGTCGTAGTCTACAACCAACAGAAGACAACACTATTTCACTTTAGACCGCAATGCATTATTCCTTAATTTTCAGTGATGTTTTAGGTTTAAAAATTATGCTTGTTTTAATCCTCGATGCTGTCGCCTAATACAATCACCGCTGGCAACACATGTGCTCAACTGTGTGACTGTATCAATCGCTTCTGCGTGTAAATATACAAATTACTGTCTCAGATTTTGTTTCCGTCTGAACGATCTTGAACCAGCATCCAAATTGAAGATTCATGGTGTCACTTCAATCAAGCCGGGAATCTGCATGTGTCTGGTACTTCTATGGTGTATGATCTGAAGAATGTCCAGTACACTAAATGTATTTTATGACCACTTGCCGTAAACAAAATAAGGAAACCTTCTAAGAAAGTGATCATGATTACGTGATCTGATCAGCCCATTGGAAACTCAACGTTTTAACGGAACGCTGTTGAATGCACAGATGGAGAGAGGGGGAAGGCAAATATCAATAGCATCAGCGATTGCCGGTAGGCGAGTTTTGGCCTGCACTGATTTTACAACCCGGGCTAAATCAGTAGAACGGAGTAAGTCTTTCAGACTGATCGAGTGGTTTGACTCCATTAGATGCGCAGCGATCAAAGACGAACATGATTTTGTCAAGCCACCAGTTAGTCATACTGGATGATCCTCCCGAATGAGGTCAGATAATTGTCGTGCCCTGTGGCTTATGCAGCTGGTTTCAGAGGACCGAACGAAATGACACACAGTGAGAGTCAACATGAACAAGCAATATCTTTCAACAGAGGGCGTAAGAATGGTATGGAATTACATCGGACGTGTATTCTGGTCGAAAAATAGACATTAGTGGGGCTTACCACTTTATGGCTCGTCGCACTAGGTCGCTATTTCCCAAGGTAGGCAATCATCAGACGCAAAAAGCAAAAGGCCGTTGAGGAGAGAGACCAAATCTTTATTCGACCAAATGTGCACATGGTCTCTGATAGCACTCTAAACGGCACCGACACGCGATTTAGCTAGAGAAGCGAGTAAACCGGAAGAATGTGACACGTGTGTCCTTCGGGTTTGCGCCACGGTCACATGACATGCAGACAAACAATTGGACAGCATGCATCATGCGAGCTTCCTTAATAGCCTAGGTACAATATGCAACTATGAGTTTTGGAACTATTTTACACACCATACCGTAGGCAGGCCAGTGAAATCTCCAGGCTGCTACAAGACTTATTCAGAGTTACTGCGTCTTTTGGTTACATTTTTGGAGGTAATGTCGCCATCAGTAGATAGTGAAATGAGCTCAAATGGGACGACATAGCGATGGCTGCATCATAATTTAGACTGCAGTTGGCAATACGCAGGTTTCTAGAGTTTTGGTAGATTAAAGCGAAAAACATTAATCGACACTGATTGACAGCGTTGCAGAAATCTGTTCCAACGACACGTAAGAGAAGAAGAAAAGATTGCTCATAACTAGCGTACTGAATGAAAACGGTTATCCAGAACAGTCTATTCACTGACATACCTTGAGTGATACAAAACTAAACAAACTGCTTACTGTGAACAAAAAAGTCATTCTGAATCTCATTGTGTGCCATTTCGTTTTCGTACCTGTGAAACCAGCTACATAAGCCATAAGGCACGACAATTATCTGATCTCATTCGTGGCTTGGCAAAGTCATCTTTGTCTTCGATCGCTGCACACTTAATGCAGGCAAACCATCCGATCAGTCTTAAAACCTCATTCCATCCTATTGATCGAGCCCGGGTTTTAAAATTGAGGCAGTTCAAAACTCGCCTATTGACGATCGTTGATGCTACCGACCTTTGACTACTCCCTCTCCTCAACTTACTGTAAACACTTGTTTCCACTGACCATCATCGAAGTGGTGGCCTAGTTGGATTTGAGGGACTGAAAACATGGACTGTGGGCGAGTAACAAAACAGTAGTTCTGACATCTATCCCATGAAGCACAAGTAATGATCACGAGGATTTTGCAAACGTGTGGAATATATATTTCTTCTCCCACAGGCTGGTTGCCTCGAAAACTGAAAAATTTCGTG
The DNA here is from genome assembly GCA_008508345.1 of Paragonimus westermani. Classification (NCBI taxonomy): domain Eukaryota; kingdom Metazoa; phylum Platyhelminthes; class Trematoda; order Plagiorchiida; family Troglotrematidae; genus Paragonimus; species Paragonimus westermani. Next base: position 174,616 of record QNGE01001176.1, read on the forward strand.
TTTAATAGTGATTTCGAACAACGCAAGTTTTTGGTAACCTTATGAATACTTAGCGATCACTATATATGGGAACGCTCGTATATATAACAAACTAAACTGTTCTGTGATTGCTTATAAAAATCCATTCATTGATACAACTTGATAAATTCCATAGGTTCCCGTATATTCATGTCCGTGCTGTGCAACAGGCAGATATCATGCGGGCGCAGTAGTTTCTGCTTAACTTACAAGATCCGATCGTTTTCCAGCCCGGTTTGACACTGAACTCTTAATGGCACAAAAGCTGCTCAGTGTTGGTCTCGCTAACCGATTTAGACGAGCCACGTGACCTTTGGTGATCTCGGTTGCGTTGCGTGATAGCTGGAAATAGGGGTTGAAAAAGGGGAGCGATTAAAAATTGAAGCCTAATGCAACTGTTCCAATCTTATGCCATCGCACATAATGGGCATACTTGGCAGTGAGTATCCGTTCATAGAAAGTATTGATGAGTGGTCATACATGAAAATTTGAACTTCAAGCACTGATTTTTTATTAAAAATGATCAACCGCTAACCAAATTCAAACTCACCTCTTCACGATACACCAACCGTGAGTGAAAAATATGTTTCTGCCGCTCGTCCCATGACAGAGTGACGTCCCATAATCGTGGATCGGACACCGGAAAATGTGCGTTGATCCCAAAATTGACAGGTTGGTCTGTACCTTTCTGGTCTCTTGATGTTACACTATAGTGAATTGGAGTTTTGGGCTTCTTTTTCATATACTGCGGACTACGAATTGGTGTCCGTGTTCGACTTTGCGGAATCGATGATGCGACTGTGCTGTCTTCCAGCTGAGTTCTGGTGGTTAACAAACTTATTGAAAGCTCCGAGATGATCTCGTTTGTGGAGACGGATGTGGTTGTTGGGGTGGGCTCATCAGAGCTGGTACGCTGTGCATTGTGAGTTCGATGTTCCGGTGGTAGACGAAACCCGGCCACGTTGAACATATCGGTGACCACCTCACTTTTCACGTCGTTGTCCAAACTCGTATTGGTGTGCAAACTGTACAGACAAAGAATGTGTTTTCTGACGAATGCCACGTTGAAAGTCACTTTAACTGGCATCATCCTCTGAAGTAACTGAGGAGAGTTTGCTATTCACCCCTCCTCGCACTATCAAAATATGAGGGTTCATCCAACCTTATAATTTCACGTTGATCCACAATTTTAAGGGCGCTGACCGGTCCTGTGGAGTTGAGAAACAGTACTGTACTGTGAGCTCCAGGACATTTCAGTCAAGTTCAAATCAGTAACTCCGTTCAGTTGCCGCAAGAAGTTTCAAGAAAATGCGTGCAATTAAGTCAACTGTTGATCCCTTGGGTGCTGTTCTCAGCTATTTGATAGCTGGGAGTATATTTATTTATAAGTTACATACTACTTGCTTTTGATTGCAGTAGCTTTAGCATAGAAGAAAGTTTTCACTTGAGCAAATTAGAATGAACCCGAGAGTCGCCATTGAGTAGAACCAGTGAGAGAACATTTTTACCACTGCGAGTGTTAAGAGTAATGCGTTGACAATACGGTGATCGTGAGATGCGAATCCTCGACCACGACATAGGATGCCTGACAGGTTATATATTACCGACTCATTCCTTCTAGGGCCTAAATGATATCTGCTGGGATTCTCCGTTTCTCACTCGTTATCAAAATGTCCTATAGTAAATTGGAAGATTTTTGTGATTCCAGCCTTATTGCGAATTGTTGGTCTCAAAGTTAACGGCATGTATTCTATCTCCTCTTGGAGCAATCGAGAAAACAGTCTCAGTCGTAAGCTGCTTCGACCGAATGTCTGAATTTGATAAGTCAGCAGTTTGATAAATATGGGACAGTCGGGTCACCCTGTGAGACCTTAGACTAGGGAACAGCTTTTTATCATGATGTGGAGATACACCACTGATGTGTTCCGACAGAACTGAGATTCCAATGTTGTGGTACTGTTCTGAAGGAACCGATCTGAAATCATCCCAAAGATGCAAGGTTTGATAGCGTGTAAGTGACAGTAAGCAAATACTCCTAGACCAACCAATAATTTATAGTCTTCAATCATACTGTTAGCTGATATATCGTAGTATTAGAGTGGTTTGTCGTTAGTACACACAAATTGAAACCTTTCAGGTTCATCCGTCTATTATCGGTACTCCGCTGAGTGTACAAAAAACAAACAGAGAATTTCAATGCTTTCTGCGCTAGATCAAACAGACCGGCCATTTTTGTTCACCGAACTTGATACTTTAAAACAGCAAGTTACTTAGTGCGTGTGTGACTAAGTGCGTCTGTGAGAGGATGCAAATTTGAGGGGCATTTATAATGAAATAGGTTGATATTTCTCACTCAGTCGTTTGTATTCCGTCACGCCTTCATGTTGACCGTCAAACCTTATTTTCTGGTTCTTTTTTCGATTTATATCACGCTAGATATGAAATGTTGACTGTTGAATGTGTAAAACAGATAACGGATTTTAACATGTCATGGTGTTCGTCCCGTCAAACTTAATACAGACCTTCAGCCGACTTCGTGCTCTTTGCAATTTCAAAAAGTGGGTAACAGAGTGCTAGAAACAGTTACCTGGGTGAGACGTTCACCTCTAGAAGCCACGGTTTCATGTTCTCGTCCAGCAGAATGTCAAAACCGAATAGCTCATGTACACACGCACGTCTTCGGCAGTGCTGATCGACCATGATCGATATGGAGTTCGTGACGGACACCAGAGTTTTGAATACAATATCCTTCAGCTGTAGCCACAGTCCTTCCACATTGATCCCTTTGTTTAACAAATAGCGCCAAAGAGTTTCTAGCTTCCTAGGAAGAGAAAAACAACGGAAGGCATGTTTTTCATCGCCCAATGCCGTTCCTCATTTATAATCTTCTGAACTGTGACAAATTTTGTAAAGATTCAAATCACGGTTATTTTGTTCACTTCGTAGACACATTTTTTTAGACCTGGTGACAACCACTCTGGAATTTCTGACGAATTCTCTGGTTAATATAAACTAAATTACGGTCACATATCTTACAGTCTATACAGGACTTTCATTCAGTTGACAATCTAGTAGTTCCTTCACATATGGTCTGCCTTAATTTAGTGTGTCAGCAATAAAACTTCTGTGTTCGTGTCAGCACAATGCAACCGAATGAGCAGACGTTAGCTGTGAGCTGGAAAAGGAGAGTTAATGTTTGAGTTCGAATTCCAAAATTAACGCTGGTGCAAGTAAGCACTTAATGAGGAAATATTCACTACTCCATTAGATTAATGTAACTTGGAAGAAACTTGAATAAGTGGAGTGAAAAGCGCTTGATATGCTTATTTGATACGACAAGTCTTTAGCGCATACAAAAATGGCAATGAATTGCAGAACTTAGACTGGTGTTCTTTCGTTCGCCTCAAACACGGACTTATCAGTAGTCAAACATATAGTTTCGTCTCCCAGAACAATCAGATCGTCTTCCTGAATTCTTGAACGGCTCACATGGTTCGGTACTAATACACGTGTACGCAATCGACTAACAAAACTTGTCTTTGTATGCACCAAGAATAGTACGGCTGTGCATTCAACTGCCTAAAAAATGATGAACACATGAAAGCAAAACCCTGGCTAACAAGTCCGTGGATCAGCTGGACAATTCAAATTAACCGAAAGACAATTTCAGTGTAATCTCGCAAGTTACAACTATCGTTTTTATTCTAAGTTGTGTTAGAGAAACGTTAAGTATACATTAGTTCTGCGTAAACGAAGGGGAGGCTGCAACAGCAATGTAACACACGTTCGATTTCAAGTTGCGCCTGTCAGTCATATGGTTTGAGAGCTCGGTTTAGTTGCGCGAAATCCACTTCAAAATAAAACTTAGTTGTGTGGTAAAACACACCCTCGAGACTAATAACCATAGAACATTCCAGAAAAACCTGATTGGGTAGAATATCTTTAACTCTGGAATTCATGGCTAAAATGATGAAGTACGGTAAACAGCTTTTTCATGAAGCCAGTTCCGTATGCCGAAAACAATGTTCGTTTGTCTCTAAAATAAATAACCAAAATATACCAGTCAGCAGGGTGATTCAGCACGTTAGCTTTGTAATGTACACGTGATTTCTGAAGAAACAGGACGGCGCATCATCATCGTGTGAGCAATACTCAAGCTTTGTGACAAATAAAGTTATACCATTTCTCTGCAGCCACTTAATTCTCCGAATTAATCGCATCGAGGGTTTCTCATTGCTAGCAGAACACGGCGGGATTGGGTGGGTTCGCCACAGCTAAACCCAGAATCACTGTATCCAAATTTTCTATGCCCACTGACCTTGCCCATAAATCGGTCAAAATGGTAACGAGATTGCACTGGAGTGGCTGTCTGACTGGATGGCATTCAGCTAATCGGAGCCGTTGTCAACGGAACTGTGGTTGACTAACTCCAACCAATCAAGCCGATAAGTAGTCGCTACGTCGAATCTGTTTGCAAAAGGTGGTGAGCAAAACAGGTTGCCTGAACAAGTACCGAAAGTAAACAGCTGAATAGCCTAAGCCGATATTGTGGAATCTGATACTGAACCATCCAATTAAACTGCGACTTGCTTGTCTAATAGAAAGTGTTAAGTCAAACACTGTGATTTCTGTGTAAAAAGGGTATTGATTCTGTAATAAACTGAGATTGTTTAGTGTCCCACAGGGTCTCGTTCTTCAAGCAAGACGAAGCGGAAGAACAGAAAAGGTTCGAATGTAGACACGCTTCTATCTCACATAATGGTTCAAGCTAGCAACTTGGGCGATCACGAGGACCCCACTCGCCTTACTCCGTGAAACAGGGGCGACCTCATTTTGTTAGCACGTATTTGCTTGACCATCGCGCAGTTTAACCCAACTGTTGATGGTCTCAGCACATAACGCTTGGTGTGTTGAAGCTCAACTGACATTTGGAGTAGGTGGTCCAACCATTGCAGGCTGTGTGGCACGGTTAGTTAACCAAGTAGGTCGCATATCCCGAGCCTTTCGAAAAACACGCTGGCCAGCGGCCACAATGTTCAAGTGACTTATATCAGGATAGTCTGACTTCAAAAAACTGACGGCAGTACAAACAACTCTGAACTATTATGGCGAACCTGGAGAAATTGTTGTGCCACAAGTCGCCAGTTGGAAAGGTGCTCGTAGCGAGATAGTGGACATTCAATACAGTTTTATATAATCTGTACAGTTATTCACAAAATTTATCGCTTTCGGAGATTATTCGAGAAGCTTTTTCAGTCCAGATCACAGTGGCGACAAACTGATACATCATGCTTACTTGTACATTAGCCAGGTCCTTCTGTTTTCGACACATCCGTTGAGTTTACAAACTGGAAGATAATATCTCACTTGTACCTCTATCAGGTCCCTGTCAAACCAACTAAGCTTTACGTTTGTTCGTAAACCTGGAACGACCAGTAAGGGTCTGTCGAAATAGTGTCATCATCATCATCATCATATGAATTCAAGCATAGATTTGAACATTGACTTCTCCCAGTCATTTAGTGCACGCTGATATACGCATGTAGCGTGCCTGATATGCAGTATTTTAATGTCTCCTTTGCTCACTTTTTCTCTGATCTCTCGTTTGCAATTTCATCATTGTGGAATTTGAAAAAAAATAGGGAAGTGCAGTTTTCCTTCTGAAAAGTTTAACGCAGAATCAAATGCAGTTTTATTCTGCTCAAATCTGTCAATTTCTTGGAAATCTTGTAAGTTGCTGACAACGGTTGAAATAATTGTGTCCGAGTTACACAGATGTGGTTGTGACATAGGAATCGAATAGTCGGTGTATCCCAAAAGTCTATCCGGGCCGAACAGAATCACTCTGAAATACTTCTGGTATAATAAACCAGTCATTATGAAAACCAGACTAGACGTCCTCCGACAGCTGTTCTCGGCTGCATATTACTAACACGAAATGATCTGATGGTGAATTAAATACTCACCATTTGTGATCGGCGACACCGGTCTCATTGTGTTTGTTACGTTTGTTCACAGAGTAGTTTGTCAGATGTACGTACCGGTTACTGATATCGGCAACCGAGGTGGAATACCTGAAGTGAACCGAGAGTGATCAAGTCAACGGAATTAAGCAATAATGAAAATGATACGATGCATGCACTTCGATTTTGTGGACACAAGAAAAACGATACTTCGATAAGGAAGAATTAAAGCAGACCAACTCAGAATGTAACAGCTCAGCAGACGCTAGTCCATCATTGTAAGCAAGAGGGAAGACTGTAATGTCAAACACAGTAGGCATGTCGTGTAATAGTTGTTTAGCGTTCAGACTCTGTTTATTTGTGAATGGAACAGGCAAACCTTTAAGGCCACACTGATGATTGTTACATTGTTATGCGTATATGTGCCGGATTTTGCAACATCGAAATACCTAGCGGAAATGACAGAATAAAAAAACGTTCGACAGTAGAACAGAAATGAGGTGAGTTGAACAATGGAATTGCTGAATTGACCGGGTTTATGCTCAGCAGATTAATAATTACGTAAGGAGAAGCAATAATATTACACTAGTGATTCTGATTGACGACTCGTCGCCACACACTTGTGAGAAACGAGAAAAAACAAACTATCGTCTAACTATAAAAAAGGAAATAGGGCTCCGTATCTCACATTACTATGGCTACACTCAAGTATCTAGCATTAAGGTGAATACATCTTCCAATCAAACCACTTTGTTGCATATGAGAAATAGGTAGCGCTCACGAGACAAACTCCTTCAGTCTTTGGGAGGCTAACTTTCAACATCCGTGGTACACGGTTAGACCACTTTGTTATCCACACCCTGGAGGCTCCAAAGAACAGTCCAAATTAACCCTGAAAACTATAAGTCTGCAGTCTAATATCATTGTTGTCTACCCATGGAAGTCACCGGACGCGTGTTAATGTGAGTAGATGTTTATTGTCGAACAGCTGACAGCAGTTTACTTCACCTATCCTGGACCGCCTTGTATTAGTACAGCCCTTACAGCTAAGTTACACATAGGATCAGGAAGATTCGTAGAATTGCTGCTCTGCTATCAGAAAGGAACTAGTCTGAAAAGGACTGTGTTGACCAGCACTACGCTGTCATTTTTTTCATTTATGGTAGAGTCACCACTTCTGATTCAGCTTTTTTAAGTGAGCAAAACGAACCAAAGACAACTTCATGATCTAATTATGGGCTTAGGCACTCACTACAGTGTTGCAAAAGTGCTTGGCATTTTGGAAGCATGAAGCGGATCGCGATATAATTCGCAAAACGCGACATACTGTCAAACTTTATTCGTACCAGTTCGATATTGCCAACCAGCAACGCTTCATCGTCGGTATTGTTAAGACCACCCGATCTCCTACGGGGCAAACAGTATACGTTCGAATTCTCTCTGTATGTGTGTGTTGTAAACAGTCCTCCATCGTTTCATCGTTTTGTCAAAACTGAATTGACACGTTGAAGGTGAACATTCGTGATGTGCGTCGTCCTTGGTGATGAATACACTAAACGGTAAATGGCTCTCAAATCAAAGTGTGGGAGTAGAGTTATTTGCGACATAATTCGGGCCAAATGTTTTATACATAATGCTGTCTTAAAACGGTTGACAGGGGCCGCCTCAGCAAAACTCGGAAAAGACGGCTTAATGTGATACGTTATAACCCTGACGGTCAATTAGAGCTCAATCCGGAAAAGATTGGCCAGTATAGGCCCAGAGATAGGCAAAACCGGAAGTTTACATAAACCCTGCATATAGGTGGCCGCAGTAAACAGTCTCAGCCCACCATTGTGCACACAAAAGCAATTCCCGCAGGACCGACAACTTAGTCCACAGCCCTCTATTCTGCTTGATACATCACCCTACCACAGTAATCTGACAAGCATTTCCGGTTGTTTGGTATCGAAGAGGTGGTACGAAATCACACCATCTACACGTGTTTTTCTTACCAATTTGATATTCAACTGGAGGACGGCGGCCGTCGGTACGTATGACACTACTCCAGGATTTATAAACACCAGTTTTGCCGTATACATTGCTGTCTAGTACTAAATCTCGCCCGTTCTTGTATTGTGTTAGCCTCTGATTCTAAAATGAATCAAAGGAGTGTAATGGGCTCCAGAATCATGATCAAAAGTGGAATCGAGTCGAGTCCTTACGATTTTCGCAGTAAACCCTGATTCCATCCTCCAATGTGTCGGCTCCCACTGACTAGCTCAAAGGTAACAGTATATTCTCAGTCGTCCACACTGATTTGAACACTCTGATTACCACTTCATCACTCTCACTGATGCCTGCAGTGTGTCACAGAACTAGCTGTCGGCTATCGTTTGAAGACCACGTCACTTTAGGTCCATGGAACAAGAGAACAAATGTCTAACGGGAGACAAAATGAACTGATTGGCTACATGTGAATCTATAGAAAAATAAGGACGTGAAAACAACAAGAATGTACAGATATGAACAGAAAATCAATAATTCACCTGTCACCTCCATACAGCCGTCATGTACGCTGCTCAAAAACAGTGTGGAATAGCCAATCTGCTGAAGTTTAAGCTATGTGAGTAAATGTATCTTTCCGTGTGTTCAAATACAATTTGTGTTAGGCATTATTGTTAGACATTATTCTCACGTTTCTCACTTTAGCGTTCGTCCGCTTAAACTTCTACCCCCCATCACCTCCGATCTGTGAAACTTTGTGAAGATGGTCAACATTAACTGATGCTAGTCAACTAATTGATCGGAGTGCACTCTGAAGGTGAACACATATTTTGCGAAGCAACCACCAAAGTACTTGTCAATAGTTACGTAATAGTAATTAGTGTGGCAAGACTCAACTATCAAAAATCCGGACTTCAGCTGGATTCGAATCAGTAACGGAAACAGTGGGCCAAGAGACCGTAGTTGCTCTGTCAGCTGAGCTACGAAACCATGCTGAAAACTCAGAGTGTACATTTGAAATTATTCACTCAAATCGGCCACCGTATTACATGGAGTGTATTCAATGAGCTGAAAGAGTGAGTGCCCATATGTTCTAAGTTCGATATTTCTGGGATTCTGGCTAACTTCAGCTGGTAGAATACTTGCTGCATCTGGGTATCGGTTTCTGTTTCTGGTACAAATCTGGCCAAGGTCTTTTCTAAAATAGCTGAATAATTAAAGTTAGTTCATTTTCTAAGTACGATCAGAAATGTTTTGAAATCACTGCAAAGTGGGTATTCAGAGAAAGCATGCACGTGAATACATACAACGATTTCCAGAAGTCGGCTGGAAGTTAATCAATGGATAAATTTAACTGCTTATTCATTTCATTAAATAATTTTCTAGTAACATTTTTCTGCTCAGAATCGAACGGAACATATTGGACCTACTTCAGGGATGCAAAACGCACTAGTCCATTCCGATGTAAATACGCTTTGAGAGGATTGAAACCGCTGACGTAGACGTACAAGCGAAGATCGAATTTTGTATCATTGATTAAATATGGCCGTGAAATATAAGATTGAACGATACTATGACGTTGTTTTGGGATATCTGACCACTGACGAATTACACGTACTCCTATCCCTCGAGCGCACGCGGGCTTCGTTGTGTGAAAATAAGAGGAAAAACAAATTTTGCAGCAAACGAATGAACGCAGTGAATTTCTCATCGGTTACTAAAGTGAAAATCAAAAATCAAATGTTTATCGCTACGCAGTGAGATTAGTAAGCTGAGGGAAATAGGCTGGGAGTTCATTTACAAAATACAACGTCCCTGTCATTGCTTGTAATGTTTTAGGAATGAATACACTTAATCAGGTATTAGTCTTAGTACCCAGTCTCTAATACATCAGTATACTGGAAAATGAAATCACTAGCTCCCTGGTTTCTTCCAGAGAGGAAAGTTATGCAATTGTATGGTTCCCTCGCTTGTAAGTATTTCGATGCAATTCTGCAGTTCTACATGGTGTGAGTCTTCAGCAGCGCTTGTTAGATTGAATGGTTGGTAATAGTAACTTCCAACTGTCAAGCCCCTTGGGAGTGAACATCGGTTTGGCGTCGAAAGCAAAACAGAATGATATAACCGAATACTATTTACAGTCAACTGTAGTAGGGAGTAAGGACGAAAGTGGTCTGGTATGCCGTTAACGTGAGCAGAATGAAGCCGAATAAACCATAACAATAACAATAGTGATCATGATTTTAAAAAATGTATGCACAAAACAAGAAAAAGACAATTATAACGATATAATCTTAGTCTAGGGGTGGCCAGCGCACAGAAGCCAACGTGGTAGCAGCCATTCGGCTAACAGCTACTTAAACGGATCTGATGACCGTACTAACACAACCTTCTCTGACAATACATTCCGGGAAGGACAGGTGGGGAGGCTGAAACCATTTTTCCTGCAGTGCGAAAGACAGAGCTGTATAACTATTTTACATTGATGGTTCCGAAGGTTTGAAGTGCCAACAAGTTGTATGGCTTGTTGGTGAAAACCAAGTGTCCTTAACACCTCGAATATCATTACGCGATCGCCCCTTAGTCGTCCATACGCAAATGAGGACAGAGTCACGGTGGCCATTTGCTGTCCATTTGAAAAGGTGTTCGGAACTTTCACGCATTTAGCACATGGCACAAAAAGCTGAATACTGACTTCCAGCAACGGCCTAACTAACGTGCTGAAGAGCATTGCGTTGAACGTCAAGTTTTACTGACCTTTAGCCCAAATCCTTCAGTTCCTGAGATCGTTTCGCACACCGATCTTCATATTACCCTTGAAATCACACGCAGCACACATGACAACCTTATGCTGTACTATTAGGAATGCACGCCCAGGCAATTACTACTCACGTAATGAGATGAAAGATTTGGGGGGCAGACACATTTCCGGCTAGTTACCTCCAGCTAGTTACCTTTTCATCACTTCAGTGTTGTTACATCAGACATTACTCCCGTCATTGTTGTCTAACTTAACAATGATATTTCAGCAAAATTTAACACACATTTTGGCGGTTGCTCAGTGGGTAGCGTGGTTTTTAGTCATTTTCCTCAAGGATAACGTTGTGCAACCACAAAGAGGCCAAAAAACACTATTTAATTACCGTCTGTGGTCACATTTCTGTCTCCAAAAATGCCTATCATAACAGCACAACCAGAGAAATTCTAGACACCTGAGCTTTGCACGTTTTAACTTCTCACTCACCGGTTTGACAATCCAACGTGGGCGATTAGGTTGCCCAATAACATTCGTTGGACAATCAAATGGGGACACTTCTTGACGGCTCCAGACCTCCTTTAGTAACCGCGCGTCACATGGCAGACAGAAAGTTCTGGGCACAAAGTCTACCGTTTTGTGTCCAAACTGTGTTTTCAGACGACACAGATTACTCCATAATTTGTCTTTACGGCCAAGTTGAAATGAGCCGGGAAAATGGTTGACTTTTTGAAACTCTCTGATCGGCCTGAATGCGACCGGTTTGAGATGATTTCCAAAGTAGCCCAACCACTCAGGACTTTCTGCATACAATTGACAAAAGAAAATCACTCGCGAGATTGAAACTTTTAAAACCCAACGTTTGTGTGCGCAGAAACAGTTAGAAAACACACCCTCCATCTCCGTCAGCCAGCTGTCTCCAAGCAAC
>QNGE01001177.1:0-24901 GCA_008508345.1 Paragonimus westermani
ATAATGGATGCATTTCTGAAGAGTAGGCAACCGCGGTAATTGGGCTATCAGGTTGATTTATAAAACATTGTAATCTGTGTGATCTAGATTATGGCCAGGCTACATGTCGTACAACATTCAGCGGATGTAGATGTGCTGAATTCTGAAATCGAGACAACAGCGCCAGTTTTTCACATGTACTCACGACGTCATGTACGGCTAGTGTTTCACTCGAATAATTATGAAGATGCCAGAATGGGGTAAGCGTGTTACATGAATAATGATGATTGAACATGATTGATTCAAGTATGAGCGAACCATGTGGCTTGCATTTGCGAGGAAGTGCTGCGTCGGAGTGCATTACGACATTGTTTACGTGATGCAATGCACTGAACGAAATCACAATGGTTCGGGCGCCACTTTCTTTGATATTTCATTTCCTTTGCTCAATATCATCTTTCCTTCTTGTTCGACACTCTCTTAATCATTTTTTTTAAATACCACTGATAATCTTTTTCTGGTTCTACCTCAGTTTTGTTTCATTTCCTAACATTCTATATCAGTGAATCTTTTTTGTGTGTGATAGTTATGTTTTAATAATACGGTCTGGCCGATGCTCTTTCCCTTCTTCACCTCAGAGCACTGGACATGACGACAGAAATAGTGTTATTTTGATGGCGTCTATCTTTTTTGGTGCCGTGTGCAACCTAAGCCGTGATTAATTTACTAATAATGCCACTGAGATTTGGGCATCACACTCTTGTTACATGTGTATTCAATCAAGCTGATTCTATGATCACCAGCTTTGCTTAGCTGACATGCGGATGATTTATCTGAAAGGAGATTTTCACAACGGTGCTTCATTTGTTACACAGACTGCTTTTTCGCATTAGATGCAGTATCATAAATGTAACCTTCCCTGGCTCTGCTGATTTCAGAGTAATGAGAACCACATTAACCCACCTCCTTCTGTTAGCAATAAAACCGTATTTACCAGATCAACTATTCTTGAGGTGTGTCTGAACAATTTTGAACAAATTAGGTGAAATACGTGTATGAGATATATAAGTACATTTTGTGAGTATGCTAGCAGACAGTATCTACATTCCAGTTCTGTTGGAGCCCTGTCAGCAATCGTATTTTCCCCCGCGATTTTGGTTTTCAAACAGCATTGTCACTGGTCTCAATTTTTGGACGTCGAAGTTTTAGCGAGCAGAATATATGATGCTCCACTGAATGCATTCCATGATTAATGGGCTGTGTGAAATATTACAGAAGGCAACGATTCTGTAAGTAAACTTTTGATGTGCCCGTTTAGAGCACAACAGTAGTCATTTCGTAGACGTCTTTTGAAGGAAACTGAGTGAAAGTCTTTGTTGATAGTTTTACATCTTCCGGAACAAACGAACGAGAAGTTCACGCTGTATTCAGATGCAGATGACACACACTGAATTAAATCTCAACGACTGTTTGCTCACTTGTGCTTGAACTTGTCTTCGTGCGTTTTCCACAATGTTGCAGTCACTGACTATCTATTTCTTGTTTAGAATTAAGCTGCTCCTAGGTACATGTAGTCAGCACGTTTCTTGCAGATTCACTTCTGTACTTTCTAGTTAATCCTCATTCAAGCATTAAACATACTTAGTCTGCGTACTGTTAATTCCTACGATTTGATCAACACTCCTAACTGACTGCAATTCAGTCATTCAAGAAATCTGTCAGCCAGCAAACAGCCAAAATAGCGTTGAGCTGAAATTTTATTAACTTCAACGTTTCACTTTATTGTAGTGAGTTTTGGCGATGTATAAGTCTGCTGGGAACATTGAGCTTCGACGTCAGTTTTTACGCAACACCTCTAGTTCCACAAGACATAACAGACTACTCTCGTGTTCAAACAGTCAGTACTGTGAACATTGTACCGATTCCAGTGGTCTTCAAAGAGAACCATTATTCTGGATGAGTCGCACGAAAGCATACTGACGCAATAATTTCAACATTATGGAGATTGTGAAACTCGCTATTTTGAAAACGGTCATACTCAGTTCGTTGGATGCCGTTCTGCTTGCTTGTGTAAGTCCACCCATGATGACGGTTTGCTTTTCGGCACTCTGAGGTACGCGATTGGCGGGAGAATACAGCCTAATCTGTAGTAGTCTGCCTATCAACCGAATTGAGTGGAATGATAGCTGCACACAAAACACCGGCGTAAAAATACATTTGCTTTGAAGACCAAGGGAGGCAGCTTCCAGTGTGTTATCAACACAGCACGAGAAATTAGGAATAGCTAGTTGTTTAATCTGATTGAGAGTAACCATGCTTGGTAGCAAATATGTTGCATATTTTGTTGGCATCTACAAGATTAGTGAATCCCTGAAGCTGTTGAGGCAAACTAATTACATTAATGTACGCATTCTCCTAGCCATTTATGAAGGTTCGTGCTTCACTGTTTTGGCGCACCAAAGAGAAAGTGAGTTTGGACTATACATTCAGATGTTTCTATCAGACACATTATAATGGTGCACGTAGAAATGTTATTCGCTTGAAGTCACAGTAATCGCAGAGGTGAAGTCATTAGACATCTGTCAACAGTAACTGTGCATTAATGAGATACACAGTGGTCGCAGGAAATAAACAACTGATAACCGTAGGACACCAGATCCATCAATAAACTAGGACAAATGAAAATACATCAGAACGGCACCCACGCATTTAAGCGGAATATAAACGTACGTAAGCATCCCACTATCTTTCACACCTAGTTGCATATCCTTTCAAATCGTAGTCAAGCCACTTTGGTTGTGATACTTGCCGAAGTACTGTCCAGGTAATCACAACCATTTTAGAGTGGAGTAAGAGTTCCTTATCTGGCTCACTATTCAGCGGATGGAAACTGAACTGCAGTCAGCCCAAGCGTGAAGGATGAATCAGTCGCCATCGATCATTGTAAAGTTAACATGCGAATAACCGGTGTGCTTTTATTACGGACACGAATTTCATTAGCTCCTTCTCCCCACATGTATCTATTAGGCTTATACTTCGTCATTTGAACTAACCTTCTCAACATCCCAATTAAATTGAGTGAAGTGACCGAGTCCGTGCATGAAGTGATTGTTAACATAAGTTGCTTATATTCAAGCGACCAGGCACGATCTGCACTTAATAAGCCACGCTTGAATTCTTTCTAGTGGTGCGTTTTCATTTGGGTAAACGGTTGTGCGGTGAATGTTGAACGACCAAATGAATAATATTAGTTCATTACATGATCCTTCAAAATATTTCGTGCTGTGCTCATTGTGCTGGTGGTATACTGCTTAATAAGTCAATGATTTTAGTAGCTCTCCAAGGGAATCAAATTGTTCCATGGGCCTAAATTAACACATTTGACAATCTAAATCAGATGGCAGCCAACCACACGAGAATATTAGTTCCGTTTTAGCGTTTTATCTTAAAAATTTTTGAATTAAACTGCACGCATTTTCTATGTAAAATTCTTTAAAATCTGGCTGTCCAACCATACCATGAAGAGTTATTCCTCTGTTGAGAACCAGTTCGTACTTTGTCCTCTCTTGCTCTCACTCATATCCATAAGTGTTAATTCCTAAGCATCTTCACTTAGAACGGCATTTCAAATGTCACGACGTCCCCTTGATTTTATACGGACACAGTTTGTCTTCAAGACACATGATCCCAAAATCCTTCTGGCTGTCGTCTACTTCATTACGATCTAATCCTCATCTGCCATCTGTACTTCCATGATGTTAATGTAGACCCAAAAATCACTCTTGAGCTGCAATTGGAACACTGATGTCCGTTGACTCTAAAAGCAATAGATGCCGAAATGATTTATCAGTAATCTATGGCGGTCCCTTGTATGAAAGTTAAAATATATTCATATTCGACACATGTGTCGTTGATTAGTGGTCCCTGTTCTTCACGAAGTTGGCCAGTTTTAAGTTTTGAAGATGCACCTGTCGACAATTAGTGACTACATCATCGGCAAGATGGAAACAAGATATTTTGCTCTCGGTGCCATGTTATAAAATTAGGCAAGGTACAACATAGTTTTCATGACGCATTCCCAATAACCTGACTGACTGTCCAAATGAAACTCTTGCCTACCTCAGTCATTATTTCCATATCTATTTCCATATCTACGGAAGTTAGAGCCAACACAACTTTAAAACCACTGAGAGTCAGCAATAAAAGTCCGAGATCAGTAAACGAAGTTTCCCGCATGGAGTTCCCAGAAATACCTCGCGCGTTTTTAATGTTGGTTTTTCCTCTAAAACCTGGTGCGTTCATTCATGAACTGCATTTCTTCATAAATCCAACATGCCAGGAAAATAGAGCACGACGATACATAAAACACTTGCCAAGGCTTCCTAGTAAAGCATTACCCAATACGCAGATCAACATCACTTTCCCACAATCTCTGTCTGCTTATTCAAGTAGTTAGCCGCATCCTGTAGTGAATACGTCAGTCATTTCTATTTGTACTTACTCCTGTAGCATTTAGTTACGAGCAGTTTTCGTAAAGCAGCAGTGTAAAATAGTCGTTTTCGTCTGAAGTAGGCAACGTAACCGACATGTTAAACGACAGATAAGACAGTCTGTGGGTGTTCCTTTTGGCGTTTTAAGACAGGGGCATCCAACTGCAAGAAATGCTGGTCAAACAATGAATTCAAGCTCCAATACCGGGTCTCTGTTCAATTCACTCTCTTTCATTGTCGGTGACTAAGCAGGAAAATTAGCGGTGTATTGGATGCAGGTACGTTGTTGAGCGAGAAACGCAGAACGTGTAGACAGGGTTTATAACTAGCATTTCTATTAAGCAGGAAAATCGCAATCTGGTGGGTTCCATCTATCCAACTTGTTCCGCGGGAACTCCAGGTCTTTATCTTTCGTGCATACGTTGATACCGACCACCATATGGTTTCAGACAACTTTCAGTACTCAGCAGCATAAAACGGGTTTGTGGTGGGCTTTCAGGCGTCACAGTCAAAGGGGTTGTCAGACGCGTCGCACACTATTCTAGATAGTAATTTCACCAAATAATCGTTTATCGTGAATGCTTCGGAGTGAATACAGTCCAACGCCCAGGTTGAATGCACGTTAACTACACACTTCGTGGAACAACAAAAGGGGACCGTTGAGGGTCATGGCAAACAATTTTTAAAACTGTGTGCCATTTGCATCATGGGATAGCAGACTAAAACAGAAGTGCAGAAGCAATGCACACCGTTCTTTCCTACCACATTTGCACTTCTTTCCAACGTCACAAACAAGGCAGGGTAACACCTAAACTCATTTTTTGGTACTCTTCTAGATTCCTCACCCCGAATATTAACGCATGACAACTTATGTCTGAGTCTTAGGTGGATTGCCGCTATGAAGAACCTGGGCGTGAGAATGCCTCAATGCGACCAACAGGTCTGAAGCCCACTCATACAATCTGGATCTGCCGTTCACGTCGTTCAGCATTGCCAGCAGGTCTTCATGGTACCAGCCAAGGAAGACAACGAGAGATGCCTAATGTAAATAGGTCAGCTGTTTTCGGGAAGAAATCCGACACTCGCCTGATTTATTTCCCCTGCTTATATAATAAAACTGAACAAGAAGGAAAATTTCAAACCGTTTGTCAAAACTGAAAAGATAACAACCCCCAGTAATTTGTTTGTGCCTTCTCGATATGCACGCAGATTGCGCGTGAAATTATTCATTCAGATTCAGATACATATGGGACGCTATCATGAAGGTCACAGTCGATGAAACTTTTACGGTTAACCATTCGGAAGACAGATACACCGGTCCAAAGTGATAATGACCACCCGTTAGTCAGATCCCGGAGGTCACTGTCATAATCCGTGTCAAGTGGAAATTATTGATATTTGTATATGAAGGTAATAGTCACCGTTACGATTTGTTTTTAAGTGCCGGTCAAAAGTGGAATTTACTCACTCACAATATGTCATATACCTGTTGAAATGGTTCACTTTTCATGTCTTGCCTACCATCAATTGTGCTGCCACTGTTTTCATCTTCTTGAGTTTGTTCTACCGTATTAACAGTGTACTGTATTATCCCGCACCTTATGGGGAGCGTTGAATCTATACATTCGCAAACTAAACCTAATGTCCGTACATTTTAATTCAATGTTTGAAGGTGGTATTCAATTAGATCTGTCAGTTTTTTTGCAGTGGGACTAGTTTGATCACCAGCTGATCAGTCGCCTGAGTTTGCCTCAATTAACGACTCCTTTGGCAAAATAGAATGGAGTGGTTTCAACACCAGGACACAACTGCGGTTACTTTGACACAGCTGTAGAATTGGAAAAATGCCAGTTTTATTACAGTAAACTCAGACTAAAAGTGAATGCCAAGCTTGTTGGCTTGCTACAACTCCAATACCTATACTACTGTCGATGTCCTATTGAGTGAATCGTGAAGTTGTATCTGATGCAAAGTGCAATTAGCCTACTCAGTGTTGGAGTTTAACCAAACATATGCAATCGTACCTGTTGTTTTACTGGTATCGAGGTACCTGTGTATTCTGCTTATCTCGATGGCGTGTCATTAAACATACCTCCTCCCTACTGTGTTTGTACTATCACAGTGGTTTGTTTGGTGACTGCGCATTTCTTTGGTGATGGCTGTTCACCTTCGAACAGTTGGCTTGTGCACTTGTAGCATACCTTATTGTTGCCATCAGTGGCTTTTGCTTAACTGTCTGGCTGTTTTGTTTAACACCTACCATCGAATACCGATTAGTATACAATAAATTCCGATCACGTTTTGTTTTGGTTTTGATGACTGTTATTCATCTACAAGTTGTCCGAAAACGGTTTGTTTGTGTTATTAAGTACGGCTTGCATTTCATCATATTATGAGTCATACATTCTACCAGTTACATTTATTCCGGAAAAAGTGCTCACTGATTTTGTTTAAGTTCATCTCATTTTGAAGAAAAACCGCCATCACTGGACTCGAAGCAGACAACTTGTGATAGGAATACTTCTTTCTCAACATTTTTCCATTGCCACGGCAAAACATGTAATCATCAGTACTTTTCACACTAAGGTATCCAATCTACTCCATTTCCACATAGATAAGTTTCATATATTCACAACGTTCAGTTTACGGAACTTGGAGATATTGTGGTATCAGGTAACCCACGTAGTTATCGCAGATATCAAGCTGGAATTCAGAATGCGTTATATGTACCTACAACTCAGTTGTCGCCAAAATCACCTAATTCTGCTGCTTCCTTCGGATCTGTGCATAAATTTGACAGATTGAACGGATTTTAACGTACTGTGAACCGGGTGTTCTGGCTCTTAAGATATCTAAACTCCGATTCACAATTCTATTTGGAAATTTCGAATGATTTCATAGCACTTTGCCAAATGTTTTAGTTGGCAACAACCAAACAGAATTCAGCTGGGTTTGTTCCATCAGGCTCTTCTTTTGAGAACAGGGATTCTGGTAAGATAATTGTGACGAACGTGGATTTTGAAGGAACCTGATCACAATGTTACAGGTACAGAACGTTAGAATAAAAACGTTCCAAATCAAAGTTTGACTTTCCTTGGGAATTCACACATTCCAAATCACGTTTTCGAAAGTTATATGAGCGCCAAATTCTCGCGTGTTGTTCAGCCGAATCAGTTAATGACGAAGGCATCTGCAACATAAAAAACTCTTGCCCGCCCATATAAAGTGTGGTCAACTAATTTAATGTCAAAGGTCACGGCAGTGCCAAGCATTCCTTGATGAAGGAAGCTTACTCGAGTCGGTAGAAATTTATGGATAGCTCACAGCTGACAGATTTAGACCTTATGAAATTGTCAGCCAGCTGATCTACAGTAGCGTTCACGGCTGCCATCTCACATTAGTGTTGAAGTAAGATTCACTGAAGAACACGTGAACGCAGACCCATGTAAAACACCGCCTATGTCGAACACTTTATCTGTGATGATGGATATATCAACACCAAATTTTTCCTTTTGTTACAATCCATCTCATCGTGCCATACACCGTTACTTCTACCATCATTAAATCGTTAAACCACGATGAGCAGTAGGTTTCCGAGCATCTTTAGTAAGGTTTTTATAAGCCAAAGCATGCGAACACCTTGCGGCCGAGGAAAATGTGACACGATATCACGCAATAGTACATATCTGAAAGAATTGAGAATGTATTTGAAGCTTATTATTTCCAGTATACCCAAGCTGTAAATTATAATCAGAACTAAAGGTTTTGTAGCCACGTGACGAGATTCGATCTATTTATGGGTCGACAAAGTTGAAAGTTCATAAGAATTATTTCTAGAAAATTGCCATGAGTTGCTTCGTTTTCTCTTCACCAGTTGCGTTCTCAACGAGTTCATATTAAGGACGAGTAAGTAGGCAATAAAATCTGCTCAGCTGGGTAACACGTCGGAACTTATGAACTGGAGGGTACTACGCTGAAATTCGATGGTTCATATGTTAGTTCCCTGCATATATTCCCACACACCAGTCAGTTTTAAAGCCGTAGTTGAATAGAAACTGAAATCAATCAACGTCAATGTACATCTAATTGCACAAGACTCGTGTGGATACAAATAATGAACTCTGTGACTTGCTCTTTGGAAAACAACACAATAGTTCTATAACGAAGTGCAGGTAGCCGGCCACCAGCTAAATATATCGTTTGGGAAATCAATTAAGGCAGGAGTAATTCGCTTCATGCAATTATGTAGTTGTGTTTGGTGTGTGATCAGTATAACAGTGAATAGCTCAGTTACCTCATTTCAACAATGTCAAGTTCAGGTAAACGTCATGGCGAACTTGTCAACTTCTTGCCAGTTTATAGACTAATATCAACAGTGGCTGGGTAGAACTTGTAAACAGTTCATGATCTCACATTAATTTCATCTGAAGTATACGCTAGTAGCAAACATCGAGCATCTGACGAATCCGGGAGCTAAATGAAGAGCATAGTGATGGGAACATTGTGCCCATATGCTACTGGACTACAATACTGACCGCTACAATGCCCAGTCTCCCACAGTTTATACGTACACAGCACACCCGACTTCATGCTATATATCCAACCTTTAAGAAATGTTCGGGATGAAAATATGGCTGAATCGACTTCTTTTAATCGACTGATAAGGTGTTTTATTAGATAGATTGCATTGCATCAGTCGCAACAACCAGCTTGCCATCTGTGCACTACAATTCCTGTCAGCAAACCGAATGTTTAACCGAACTGAGAAGGTTTTGAAGTTAACGATATAGAAATAGTGTTTTCCCTCGTATGTTTCATCTCCTTGAATTCTGCAAATATTTGAGTGAATTTGTGCTCAAAGTAGCCAATATGCCCCAACAATTACATTTTCGTAATTGAGTGCAAGTCGAATGAGAACCCAGTTAACAAATCTTGAGTGGAAAAGTGTTGTATCGATACGCGGTGCACACTAGAATTATTTCATACCAAAGAATACTTACAACTCATAAGTGAATTCATGAACAGCACCTGTAACTGCAAATGCGACTTACGGAAACATGACGTGGACCATATGTTCAGCAGTAGGAGCAAGACACCCCCCACATTCCTCATGTTCGCTGACACCGGCAAATGCAGACCAAGTTTCTCGAATGTGAACAAGACTAACTTTTATCCTTTGTTTATAGGTCCAATAATTGGTACGACCTCGTAAAATAGCTGGCCAATATCTGGCGTAAGCAGACTAGCAACTTTTGTGAACGTCGGTCAATTCACAAACCTGTTAAGACCCGTTATTTGCCACCACGTAGACTGAAATAACAAGACCGTCCTCAATATATGTCGAATATTTTGGAAATTCCTTTTCCAACACAGAAGACTCTAAACATCAGTTTATTTGAAAATAATAATAATCTCATTAGTGATATGCTGCGTTCGTGTCGACAAAACTCGGCCGACTAGATCTTGGTAACTGTTCAAATTTCGCCTGAAAATACTCAGTGACGTTATTATAACAGTGTATGTGAAAATAAACCTGGATCCAGTCGGATGAAAGGTCATTATAAGATATGAACTCTATGTTTGGTATCAGTTACTCAATCACTGTTCAGAATGGTGTGGTTAGTTGATTTTAGGCCAGAGGAGATTAACTTTCTTCACAGAATCCTTCTGAGCGCAGATGTCAAGTTTGAGAATTCGGACAACGATGACTTAGGCCACGGTCAGCAATTGGAAACCCCTTAATCTTGATCGACCGATTGGCATTCGGTGGACAATCTTGAGGTCGTCTTTTTCACTGACCGGATGATTGGAGTCGGAGACATTTGTAACCATCATAATTGAAGCCGTTTTAAATACACTACTGATGTTCACGCACCTTGTCACACTG
Source organism: Paragonimus westermani (assembly GCA_008508345.1). NCBI lineage: Eukaryota > Metazoa > Platyhelminthes > Trematoda > Plagiorchiida > Troglotrematidae > Paragonimus > Paragonimus westermani. The sequence continues at coordinate 10,357 of QNGE01001177.1, forward strand.
TCGTCTTGTAGAACGATCAATGTATGATGCCCGACAGGAGCAAACACCGATGTGCACCCAAAAGCTGGTTGTGGAACATGGAAGTTTTCTTTCAGGTGTAACAAGATAACAAACGTTAAATGAAAAGTGGTATACCGTTGGACGGCAAGTTGGACCGCTTCCATGGAATTTTTGTGCTATCTAGCGAATCACTCGACCATAGGCGTTCCCTTGAAATAAGTACTGATAAATGTCAAAAAAGTTTGCAGAACGTAACTTAAATTTCAGATCTACTGTCCGCACTGCGTTCGGACTGTAACTCATCGGGTAACCATTCCACATGAACATTTCCGGTTGACAGTCTAACTCAACCTTCGAACTCTTTGAAAACCAATCAGTGTACTGTATCAGGTGATGTTCTTTTTGTAAATCTGCGTTATTGTGCGCTCACCTTTGGTGTGCTTGCCAGATTTTTAATTTATGATGTATTTATGTTCGTTGGATTGTGTGCGTTGTTACAAAAGTGCCTACCGACTCGTTGCCAAGACCGAATTGGTGAGATCCCGTATATGGTTCTTGCATACGTGCACGTCTTCAGCCGAGCGTGGATGAATGAGAAAACCTACATTCAAGTTAGAAAACGAGGGTTCTCAGATTTCCCGAAATCTGAATAACGTATGCTGGAGACAGATGGTAGCAGTCAAAACTAAACACTGTGAAACAGCCGCAAAATTTTGCCCAGTTCCAAACTCAATTCCGATGCGAACAAGAGAATACAAACGCCACGAATTTCTCTGAAATCAGCTAACAGGGCGGGAGTGTTTGTTTGAAGCTATTCATACGTTTTCCAGGCGAAGTATGCGTTTCGTTATGAACGAAACAAGGAAATTCCGTTGAAATTTTGCGTCGGCCTATAATGTTCCGCGCTAGCTGACACCAGATCATTTACACGGTATTTGTCTATTGCAATGACGTTACAAACCGGTGTTTTAAACGATGACGACTCTGGTTTCCGATCCACACGCTGCTTAGACAGCATGCATTTCCTGACACCAGACGAGTCTTTTGTATAGCATGTGCTAGTGTGCCCGTGCAAGGTGTTTGACCATATTGTGTACAGCCAATAGATTCATCCAATGGATACACAGTTGTTCAAACTTACCTGGCACTTAGTGAATGTTCCGGTTAGTAAAGGTAAATCTGGTGTTACAATGAAAATTGCGAATTGCTTTCTAAGTTAGCACGACAAATTTGAATGTCTGCAAGTAACTTTAGATAAAATACACGGAAAACACAACGGGCAGCAATTTCAAGTGACACTAGTGCAAATCCGATGTGTTCAGTTTGGAAGTGAGGCCATTTCGTCCTGTGTTTATCGTGAAAGCACAGTGTGATAGATATTTATGGGTCGCTTATTGGTAGAGCTGTATAGATGTCAAGCTGAATAGCTTCATGTATGATCTCAATAAAAATGACGTCGAGATAGTCATTCGGTCATTACGGTCATTACTGTGAGCTGAAGTTCACTCTTTAATGCAAAACACTGACTTGGTCGGAATTTCCCGCCTGGAAGGAAGAAACTGTGAATAGTAAAATATCATAGACATATAATTCATAACCGTCACTAGCTTGTGGTTTTAGTTTTAATTGCATTTTCTTCCTTCAACACCGAATATCGAAATTACTGTGCTGTACTCCACCCAGACTGACAATCCGAAGATATAGTGTGCACTGAAGCTAGGTCAAACCATCGGTAATATTATTTCTGACCATCAATGAATATTCCATTAATTCTCAACTTTTGTGAACTGTATTTCAATACATACACATTCGTGTGTCACTGAGACTAAAATAAACCTGAGGAAGTGCGGCTGATTTGTGGAAAATACAGGGACCCATAAAATAGAACGTCTGCAATGCTCGAAATTCACCGAAATCGTCTGTCAACAAGGTGGCCCATTGAAACACACTCGAACGGTGGGGTGAGACGGTGGCAAATTGGTGTTAACATACGGTACTGCCTAAACCCCAGTGTCAACCGCGTGATTCACAGATTCCCATGCAGTTTGGGTGCATCAAACACGATGATAGCATCAAGGGTGACAATTCCGTTTGTCATTAACTGAGATTTTCTCATGAGTTGCAGCTCCGGTTGTGGCTTTACAAAAGCAGTAAAACCAAACCTCAGTGTCGCCAGTTTTAGCGATCTACTTTAGAGGTTCTCCTAGGTTTGCTGGAGGATTGCTTTTCACAATGAGCACAACAAAACTTATGTATTGATCTTTATCAAATGCTATGAATGAACATTGCATGAACCGAGTATGAGAACGTCAGATAAATCAAGTCGATCAAGCCAAACTAATTTATCGAGACAGTTGCAGCATCGCTTCGTATTAGACAAATCATCACCACACTAAAGCGCTCGGATGTTAGTTCGAAAACCTCAACAGAAATCGGCAATAACAAATCATCGCGAAATGCACACGGCAGATAAACCAGCACAAATGTTGAACTGAACTAGCGGTGAAAGTCAGGCATCAAAGCAAAACATCAGAACACATCCATAGGTAAGGCAAATACAAAAGTAGTCGAGAATTGAAAGTGGGAGATGCAAACACTGTTTAAAGGCATCACAATTAGGAACTAGTCGAAATAAATGAAAATAAAAATGGAACTGTCACGAAGCCACGCGTGTTGACTGATACGAATCGAGGTCTTGTTGTGTTTAAGGTAACTCTGAACGGTCCTCTGTCAATTCGTCTACCACATAGGCGAGAGGGAACTTCTAAGCTTCTGAGCTGCGTGTATGTCACCAACGGAGTTCAACCACATAGCTTTGTTTGAGTGGACACTGCACTGCATTGTTTTCAAACTTGTCCGCTGTACCTTGAACGGCAGTTTATCATCGTGGTATTAACTGTTCTATATTTCTTACGTGATTAACCACAGAAACCAACTTACTTCGTATTCTTTGGGATTAAAACGTTAGAAAGTGATGTCCCATTAATGGATAAAAGTCTACTCAAGGTGACTGCAAATTAACTTTTGAAATTTTAATCAGTTTGCAAAGGTGACTGAGACGGCAAGGAGGGATAGGTTATAGCCATGGTCACCACGTTTTAAGCGTTTGCTGGACGTCTTTACTCATGCAGTCAAAGCTATGAACATCGACTGTCATTGAGACGTTTACTACGTTTTCATGAGGTGTGTAAAACGCCCAATTTTATTTATGTTCTTGTCTATATTGTGCAAGAATGAGCAAATCAACTTTCTGAAGAGTGCTCAATGCAAACTGTACCGCGTAGACAGAAAAAGCTGCTCGCAGTTGAACATAGGACAGTGTTAATTTGAAATGTTTTCACCTTCTTCTACTCAGATTTATCGTTCTTGAAACAAATTAAATGCACAATGGGTACAACAATAACAATCTTCCATTATTGGCTGTTCAGCAGATTTCCAGTCTAAAAGGAAGCGAGATCAGTAGGTTGTGTTAATGACCAAACATGGTCACCCATTTGGGACTGCCAGAAGGGGAAAAAAGAAACATTGTGCTAACCCAATCTATAATGATGGAAATCATATACGTCTGTTTCGCGTCGCCCATAATTAGACGGCAGAATCACAGTATGTGCGTTCAGTATATCCTTGAAATTCCCATTTTTGGAGAGCCTAACTGAACTGACCTATGGAGGTCAACAAAAGATCATTTTATAACGGGTACAGAAACGATAAACAGCACACTTGACCTGAATAAACATGGGGCAGGTGCACAGTCGGCAAAATTGCCAAATAACGGATGTTTATTGTAATAAACATTGTTTACAACCAGCTAGTCGGAACAGACCTACTTCAGAGTACGTCGAAAACAACAGTCGTTAGTATGTTGTTATGTTTTGTTTAAACTTTCGTCCCAAAATCCGGATCAGGCAGTTAACTTACAAGCAAGATGAAATATCTTTGACCTAGTCCCGTCAGTCATAAAGGCATTTCCAACAAATCTTTTGTAGAATGCCCGCAGATTACTAAATAAATCCCTGGTTAATCCACGAGTTAAATTCCAAAGATTTATCGGTTTCGCAACGTTTCGACCCTCTCAGAGAGCCTTTATCAAGCGATTTAAATCAGAAAACTCACGTGGTGCAAACTTCAAATGAGGTAGTCATCAACTGGCACGTGTTTGTGTTCAGCAGGAGGTAGCCTACTTACACACCGCATGCTGTCCGGGAGGGTCGAAACGTTGCGAAACCGATAAATCTTTTGGTTTTATCTCGTTGTGGCTTAACCAGGGATTAACTCAATGAAGAGCATCAGCGCAACGCACAATATGTTTCGCACACCAGTTCTGTTTGCGATTTGGAAGTGCTAATTATTGCCCGTAGAAATTATAAGCAAACTGGCCAACCAAACAAGTTTAATTGTGTGCAATTTAATGAACTGACCATTTCCATGTCAAGGGTTGAAATTGTCACATTTTTTGAGCTTCAGTATCGGTTAACGGACTAACTGATTGTTAACAAGCGTTTACCTGTCAACGATTGTTACTTCTTCCAATTTACCTGGATTATCAAATCATTTTCTGACGCTGTCGGAAATTCAGGAGTACTGCCCATTGCATGCTGACGCTAACACCGATATGTTATTTAGTTGTAGCTGTCAGTGTGGCAACAACTGAGTTTTCCGATTATGTGAGTCAGATTGCACAGCTGTATGCACCAGTTGTAGGTAGAACTAACCCTACATCCCTAACATGCCTCGCGATGCATTACCCGGATTAGCGGATTGCAGCGCGATTTTCGTTTGTGGCTTATGTGGCTGGTGAAATTATAAACAGCAAAGATGTAATGAAAGAAAGATATTCTGCTTCTTTTGAAACTACTCAATGATTTCATGAGAATAACAACAACGTAGAGAACTAGACTTGATCATCAGGTTAACTACTACACAACAAATATGAAGACAGTAACTAAGATGAATAAACATAATCAACAGGGGTCATTGACTATCTGATTGGTAACAGCTACGCAATCAGTGTTCCAAATTGTGGGCTTGATTGATTGTGAGCCAAAGGAGGTTAGGTATTACCATGGAATCTTTTTGTGCGCAGAGGTCAGGGTTGCGAAATCGGATACTTTGTTCTGTTTCTCATAGGGTATCAACAAGTTAACTAGCAGACCTGGGCAAATAATTTAAGGTACAGACAAACTGCGAGCTATCGGCGGAATAGTACTTATCTAATAACGCCAATCAGCTTCCGATAACAGAAGACATTGAAATAGCCAGCTTACTCTAAACGGAACCAATTAAATCTGCATTGCATGCATTACTGAAATTACTCCGCCGGTAGTTCAGATGTAAAGTGACAAATGACAATTCTGTTGATTCTCCCGTTCATTCCCAAGTTTACTCCGTTCGTCACATGTATTGTAACAGGAAACAACGTGCGCAGTTGCACACGGAAGCGCCGACATAAGAAATAATCATTTTGTTACAGTTGTCAGGGGGTTGAACAGTGTACTTTCAACAATTTTCACTGTTAAACCCATCTGCCTCATTTATTTACCACACCTTAGTTTGTCCAAAATTCTTCCATAATACCCAAGCACATCGGGCTAGTATACAAATGTGTCTGTCACTAGGTCTCTATTTAATCAGCTCGTCTGTGTAACTATGCATAATGCTTTTAGTGACAGAGTCTGTTGGTGTATGCAATGCATCTCCGGCTGAAGAAAGCTGCTCATCTAAGCCAACTTTGGCCGCTGTTTTTGCATAAACTGTTGTCACTATATGCGCTACTTCTTCCCCCACTGAAGGCAGTACACCATTGTCTGCAAATAGGTGACATCCACGTGTACGAGGTGTTGAACTTCGAAATTCCGGATGAGAAGCGGACGACTACTCTTGTGATATTCTAATCGATAACGGCCCTTCGAGTTTCGAACTGCTACTGTTAGTCACGCAGATAGCTGTCATTTGAAAGCGAACTAGTGGTGTTATACTGCGCGACCTTTGTTCGGGCTGATTTCGATGCACCTTATCAAGTAGATATAGCAGGAATAAAAACCAAAATGTGAGTGATGGCCAACTTGAAAACAAACCAAAAGACATCATTTACAGACATTGTCTACTCCATGTATGGAAAAATGTACGAGCACTATCAAGATAGCGCACACGTGTCGAAGACTTCAATCGCTTAATAGAAGTTGTTGTGGCAAAGTGAGTTGGGCGTTTCTCCGATGCATGAAGACGATTGTGAATGCCGACAGAATACCAATTTTGTGATCCGTCTCGAGCAAATAACGCTCAATGGATGACGCCAATGTCTTGTTTGGATGACCTTTGACCTCATCCGCGCGATTTCCCATGAGTTGACTGAAGCGGTTGCACGCCTACTTTGGCAAATGCTCCGCTATCCCAGGTTGCAGCTGCCTTTCCGTCACTCCTATATGAGTGAAACAGCACCTACGGTTGGAGGCAACCGATTCGGATTAACCTGTCACAGTGACCGAAGCCAAAGGACGCCTGCGCTTATATATCACTGCAGTTGGCTTGCGCTATACCAATTGCAGTTCCACCAACACACCACGTATCCAGTGTAAACCCGAAGGAATAAGACTGGGAGGTGTGCCAGTGGGGCCTTTCTGTCCAGCCGGCCAATGCTGGTTAGCCACTTGATTGGCTAATAAGGAAGGAAACTCTTATCTCTCGGAAACTCAACAGAGGGAGGCTGCAATGACAGCACCTACACAAACAATAATACACGTAGTAAGAGATAGAAGGACGTTGGGCAGTGTTTGTTGGCGGGCGCTGACATTTTAATGATGCCCAAAGTAAGGACTATCTTAACCGCGTGGAAAACTTTTCTAACACCAGAAACTAATCCACCTTTCAAGAGTAGCCGGACACCACGCCCTTAGTAGAAAGTCGAAGGAATTTAGCTTTCCGTTTAGTTACATGGGCGGGGTGGTTGTTGGCCTGTGGTGTGCTGAATCACCATAAAACCGCTCTTTGTCAGCTGTATCGTCTGCATGAACTTTCTTAACTAGGCTGAATGAATTCCCCACGAAACGTTGATTATACTGAACTGGGACAAAACTACCGTAGTGCTTGTAGTGCCGTGTCCATGTAGACTCTCCGCAGACTGAACGTCTCACGGTGCCGTCAGCTCTGTATTAGGTAAATGCCTCTGGAAACGGCAGATAGTGATCCCCTTTTGGCTCCGTAGTAAAACGCGTGATTGCAATTCAATAGTTTCATTAACGAATCGACGTGTTGTTCACTGTAGTGATCAGAATAATGTCTTCCACTTACCTTCCATAAACCCAACTCGCCATGGCCTGTTGGCTCACTTTCTTCCGTTAGGGCAACCGAAATGTCCGTGAGATTTACACTCAGGGGACTTCGCACATCCACTGCATCGATCTGTCCGAAGATCTCTTCGAAATTATTACTGAATTTCCAATGTGCAAAAGTATAATAGATGTTCTGATTCAGAAGACGGGACCAGAACTTGTGTAATCACCCAACAATTCGTACAGCCTCATGTGTGAGCATATTAATGAGCAGTGGTTCAGTATCCAGCGAAGCCACCACGTTTTACCAATATTATCTCTTGTTGACAGGTCACCCAATTCGCAGTTGTCCCTTACAGCATACAGGGCTAGTGACCGTTTTACTGGTTCCAGCATTCTAACAAGCCGCTTCACAAGTGTATGCTGGGGTTAGTTGCACATCGAAAAAATTGGCCTGAGTGAAACAACCGATGAGCTATGAAGCTGAGACATTTGAGAACAGATTGCAAGTGACAAACTTGGAAACTTCGGGGATCGATCCGTTTGATTGAACTTTTGCATCCATACTCTCATTCAACCTTCAGGTGGAATTGACGAACTTCTCTGCACATTCACAGCTACTAAGCATCTACTACAATATTTTGCAGTTCATAAAATTGAACGGCTTGGTGAAATCAGCCTGTATGGTAAAAGACGGCTTTCTTCTCCCATGACAAATTCCTCCTCAAAGACAAACAACATCATGACTGTCGTGCTGAGATGAGACAGGGTTTCACATCACTCTCCGGGCACTTTCGCCACCAAAATGTCTGCATTAAGCCGGTTAGGTAGAAATCTAGCTAGGAATTGTGCAGCACAGCTCGTGAAGGTTATCCATGCATTACTACCTTTAAACATTGGTAGAATTAAAGGCATCTTTGGAATCCTTTGGGATACTTTCCAGTTCCAAATTAATGAAAGTTAACTGAAGCGATGTATACTTTCAAGCTGAGATGCCATGTTTTTTCCTTCCCCCACAGTCCTCCCGTTTCGTAGTTGTAAGTAGTTCCCTAGACCTCAGTCAGGTCCTGCACAAAGCCAACGTCTTCTCAGTGGCCTGCTATGAGGGGTTATTCTGTGATTAAGGTAGAAGATAATCTAGTTAGGGTAACTAAATTTTTGTACCGGATCCTCAAGGTAGCTCCCATTTATGCGCACGGAATGTCAGAGATGCCGTCAATCAATTTGACCGTTGACAGAATAGACAGACTAAACAACTCCTCAAGCGATCGACAGTACCTCGATTTTGACGGTAGTTGCAGTCCCGCAACAGCCCACCTTGATTTCTTCACACTTCGTGTTTGATTTCGCTAAGTTGAGTGGATTGACAGTAAGTTAAATTCGAGCTTCCTTCCTCACTGCTGGATTGCTCAATGGAACAAGCCTGCTCTTCAATCGTCTAACGTATAGGACTTCAGAGAGTTCTCTTCAAACAAGTCCGAACGTATTTGAGATTGAATAAGAATGATTTCAGTGACTACCAGGGTGAGGGCTTCTCTGTGATAAGCACTGATATTACGCTGAAGGTCGTCCTCGCAATTCACTCTTTTGATTACCTAACATCGAACTTGCTTTGACTCAGCAAACGTAGCGCTGTTTTACGATGACGTATTCAAGCAAATAGTTGTTAATGCCCTGCGAATTGATCCAAGTCTTGGTCTTCCCAACATCCAGCTGTAACTGAGTCTTTGTGAAGGTCAGCTCGTGAACAATGTAAGGAAAAACCGGACCTCCTCCGTTTTGATTGACGGTTTCAATGTCTTGGGATCCGTGGACTGTCGGTTAGCTTGCTAAGTGAAGACAAACGTGAGCACTGAATTGGGAAGCACAAACAGCCCGTCATTTGCTAAGCTAACCCAACTGGGTGACGCAGATAACGAAGCATTGACGTCTGATTACGATTGCTCTTGCGCGCGGCAGTTACAATATAAGCTACGTAAAGTTTATGAGGAGAAACACAAGATTTCCAATTGTACGTAATATTGCGCTAGTCGTTACGGTCAATTTTTCGGCGTCCACAATACTCTTTGGTTCAGGGCAGGTTGCAGACCTTCGCTTTGCACATCAGGAATGCAGTTTAGCTAACCATCATGTTCGTCCAACGGACGTGTGAAACGATCATTCTTCAAAAGTAAATCAACGCCCTATTGCAAAACCTTAAACTTTAAACGGTGTGTGCATTAGAATGTTATGGATACCATAATAATGCGGTACTCTTTTCTAGGCAGCTGAAAAGCACCTCAATAAGGACTTTCATCTGTCTTTGCACTCTTCGTTCATATATCCAAGGTTTAGTATAACCAGTCAGAATTTCAGCATATCTTGCCTACCAGATAATATCTCAGTCGATTCTGTGCACGTCCATCGTTTTCGTAAGCACTGGCTCGCGAAATAACAGTCAATCTAGCGTTCCTGTTTTTCTCAAGTTTTCGTGCTGAATATGTCATCCGTTGTTTCCCTAAATACCGAGATATCTGATAGCATTCTTCCAGTCATCGCCCAAAACGAAACGTCCCATTACATTCAAGCTAATGTCTGTCAGTTCTGATGAAAACATGTTTTGAAACAGTATCAGAATAATTCGTGATGGGAGATTTAACAGTTCCGATGTCAACTTGATGGCTGTCATCGATTTCAAGAATAATCACAGGTGATTTAACAGGTATCAATTATACTAAAAGAAGGAGTTAGGAAAACTGGTCACCAACACAATACCACCCTGACAAATGTTATAGGAAAGAATGAACACGTTGAAACACCACTTGAGTGTGAATATATATTTACTCTACGTGTGCCGGATAACCCCGTGGAACATGTGGTTATTAATGGTACACGCTACAATTTCTGGCCTACTAAATACCACTGTTTGGCATGGTTGCCGTCACACCGTGATATTGTTCGTACACGTTTTGCGCAAATCAGAAATGTATAGTTAAGGGAAAATTACACTTTTTCTGAGGGGAGCCACAAATTTAGTCAGGTTGACCCGTAGTCAACACAACGGTAACACCTGCTTGACATGGCACGTTATATGTGTGGCGTTAAAGGTTCATAAAATGTCTTCTCACACTTAACTAAACTTTTGGTAAATATTTTGACCTCAAAGCAACCTACCAAGGTTTTTGAATTGGCGAGTCCACCTATTTGTTTAATTCCTATCGGAATTAGATGAATACACATAATTATTATCAATGTCTCTTTCAAAATATAACGAGCCACTTGGCAGCATTCCAGAAGGTGGTTCGACTTATTACAGCGACAATTACTGATTCAGTCACAGTATATTATGATTACACGTTGGCATGAGGTTCACACGGGAAACTACATTTCGCATGTCTCTGTTTGTTCGGGCGCGAGAAGTAAACAGAGGGGAAACTTCTTGCGATCTAACTTCGTTCTTCAGCTTTCTGATCGACCACTTCAAATTGCAATATGAGTATAATCAAGCTCATGGTTAGTTCATTAACAAGCAAGCTGTAGTGCACTGTTTAGTTTATGAGAATGAATTTTTTGTGTAATCACCGCATGTATTGACCACCTCAGGAATTTCATATTGAAACTATTTTGTTCGCATCAATATTGAGTTTGCTTGTATTTAGGTTTTATTTCACGTGATAGGTTCAAAGATAGTCTCCCTACCTCTAGTGCGAAAATTCCTTACTAAAAGATCCACTAATTCACAATCATGTTCAAGGAACAGGTTAAACACCGATGGTCGTTGCCGATTTTCCTTCAATGTTACTTTTATACATGAACTCTAATTTCGTTCCGATTCTCCGTTACCTTGATCTGTGTTTGTTACTTTGCATAGCATTGTTTTCACAGCATGTAATTCTGTCTCTCGGTTCCTCAAAGTAGTTGCATCTACATATATTTTTTGTGTATTTACTATTCACTACTGTATCCGTTCAGTTGCTAACCTTAAATCGTAGACCAGTTGATTTGCAAACAGTATATTTACCACTCTGCCTCGAGTATTTGTTTAATCTTTATCCATCCGTCAATCACGTGTCTAGGAAATTTTCATGACGTGCACAATGGCTAACGATCTTTAAACTGATACATCGGCAACTGGCTGTTTCAAATCCATGACTTCCAATGCAAGTTCAAGTAGAACATGCATAATACAAACATTAGACAGGTTATATCCGCATAGGTGTTGTTGCATTTCCAGGGATATTTTATGAAGAAGACTTAACAATAAAGAACTACATCACCGCAAAAATACTATACTGGACCAATTTTTAAACCTGTTTGGATTTCCTTCATACAGCGTCATACAGCGCCAATAGTGTATCCTCTGTGAGCGTGCAAGAGCTTCCAACTAAAGAGAAAATCAAATCTAGAAGATGTGGTATAGTTTTTGATGATCAAGCTGATTCGATTGATATAGCTGGAATACGCACAAAACACATTTGCGGGGTGTTAGAATACAACAAGCTAAGGCCACATTATAACCATTCACAACGCACCGCATAAAAACCTGACTTTACTGACTGATATACTTAGACCAATCAGAAGAGAGCTGAATATGTGCAGTCGTGAAGGTAACTCCGACTTTGTGTCAATCGTTGAAACGTTGCAGAGGAACTCACATCTTCACCTCTTTTGAATTATTTTGACCAATATTCCGCTTCACAAAACAGTTGGTTGGCAGTTTCTTTTCAAGCAGCAACACACCTTCATTATGCCAATGACCAAAATAAAATCATTGGTACTTTTGTGCTCACACAAAAATCAGGTTCCAGCTCAGCACGTGTACCTTCCGACAAGTGGAAGACTTCGACACCCAATAGGTCTACTCGTTACAAAGTTCCTTATGGCTAAAGTACTATTTGCATTATACGGAACCAGGGTTCTGAGGTCGCAACGAGGACCATTTTCTAGCATCTTCAATTAATCATATCTTAATAACCGAAAGTTATCAAGAAGGAACATTATAGGTAACTGTCGTGCGTTCTTGAAACTCTATTCACCTGGAAATCACACGTCTGTCTTCAAGATGCTTACCCAGGAAAGACAGTCTGCGCACTGTCGTGCAAGTGTCGTTCCAGTCTTCCACCTATCTTAGCAGAAGTTTTCATCGCCGCTCGTGGATATTTACGATGTAAATCTCCGTCAACAGAAGACGAACAAGGGTTATTGAAAAGCCATCCGTTTCAGGATACATTTCAACTAGAACGAGCACAGCGCGCAAGGTTCTGTATTTGCCAGCATGTTCCCTGATATGACGGAATCTCTACGCGATACTGAGCGTACGCTGCAACAGTTACTGGTAAGCCGAGTATTGGCGACCCCTGTTTGACACGTCATAAACCATCGAGATTCAGGTTTTGCGGTCAACGTTGTAATATAGTATGGTACAAATTGAATCAATTATAGGAGCGTTACGGCTTGAGACTGTGAACAAGTGGTGAGGTGAAATAATCTAACTTTCCACAAACTCACAACATGGTGATTTTTACCGTCAGCTTCCTAGCGAAAACTGTACAAGAATATAATCGACATCCCTAACTCGACAGCTTACTGAGAACTGTAAGATGTATTGAGTACGCAGTTTGTCTTTGAGCCAATCGAACTGGAGACACGAACAAATTATTCATGCGGCTCGCCCTTATGCATATTGCTACAACCTTCCTTTTGATTTTCCAACTCTTTAATAAAACTCAGGGACTACGCCCGGACATATAACTTCAATTTGGAATTTAAGTTGTGTTCTTATTTGTAAACAGGTATTACGCAGGATCCCTCAGCTCCTTTTGGTAACCTCCATTGCGTTTCATTTAAATAATCGTACAAATATGCCCGCATACAGATTAGAACACGGAACGATTTCCGAGTTGGTGTTCTAGGCTTGTAAGACATTCAAACTTGAATCGCTTTTAAACTTATTCAGCTTGCGCACCGTTTTTCAATTTTCCCACAGTGGATATTGGTTCGGATGACTGCATATCGCAGATGACCTTCGAGAGTCTACGCAGTGTTAATCTGTTTGTTAAGCTATTTCCATGCAAACGCTGAATATTACAACAGCAATATACACGAAATATTACTGTCTCATACAGAGAAATGCCAAATTTATATACAGAGAGTAGCACAACAGTCAGACCTCAGAGCAGATATTTGTAATGATGTCGTTTCTCACTCAGTTTTGTGTTCCATTGGACTACGGGATGAAACTGTGGTTTATCTGATTTTTGTACAGAGGTGGTTCATCACATAATTCCGATCAGTTCAGCTGGATGCCTCTCATTATGGCCAACGATCTCCAACCACTTGAGGCCTTCGGGTAGCATTCGCCCAAAGGTTTTGTGTATCTAAGTCTAGGGTATTGATAGTGCTAACCACTAGAAAGTCCATTGCACATCCAGGAGTTACAGATGATGACAAAGAAAACAGATCGTTTATGGCGTTTATTTCCTTGTTGGATTTCCTATTCCCAGTAAGTCCATCACAACTAAAAGATGCTCACATTTGTCAAAGTCTTAATTGAGACAGGACTACTTTAAATAACTACCTGCAGCTCTGGTCGTTTACATTTAACTGAACACATTGTAGTTATTGAAAGTTGGGAAATGAGCTCAAGCTGCCAGGATTGAGATCAGTCCAAAAGAAGGAATAGATTTAATTGAATGACCCGCTAATTTGAAACACTGAGTTCCCTTCAATATCTTCATCAGCGCTGAAAGAAGAGACAGAATGGTCAGACCAACTGCGTTCGCGATTGTGTAGAACTAGTCCTTTGGTGGTTTGAACCAAACGTGATTGAGCAGCCGTATACGTACGGGTTAGGGCACACTTCATTTCGTGCTTGATGTCGTTTGCCAGATGATCACCTTCAAATTGCAAAAATAAAAATATATCTTTCTTTTGAGCTGTTTGCACTGGTCCATTGCGTTTGGTCGACTTGCTGTGAATATCTATGATCTTTTCGGGATATCCGTTTGCCAGCAGCGTTTTCTTCAGCATTTCTTGTTCACTTTGCAGCTTATCAGGAGTGCAAATACGACTGGCCCTGTGAAAAAGCGTTTTGATCAAACCCCGCTTTTATGCTATCAGGGCAAAGCTGGAGAACTGTAGATATTGTCCGCCCCATGTTGCTTTGCGATGGATCGATCGCTGTAATTTTCCATTCCGACACCTAGTGATGAGTACATCTAAAAATGCTAAACTCTCGTTTGATTCATTTTCGTGAGACAATGATAGGTTCGGATGAATAGAGTTAAGAAGATTAAAAA